>APFE031314070.1:0-12375 GCA_000404065.3 Pinus taeda
TAGTACATGATAAAATCCAATGGAAACATTGCAATCCCTCCAATCCTGAAATCCTGAAAAACAAACAAGTCTTCTGGATTTTGAGTGAGATCTAAAATTCTACTTTCTCCATATGAAATCCAATGAGGGCGAAACCATTCTCAAACATCCTGAGTCATTTCATGGTAATGTTAAAAATTTAAGTAAAAGGATGAAAATGAAAAATAAAGGAGAATATCACTTTTACTTTAAGAATTTAACATTACCATGAACTGCATATCAACACTAGGGAAAAAATTCACTTTTGTAACTTTAGACACGCATCTAGAAGCAACAAGAAGTCACTAACATGCCCTAATAGTAAATTAAAAAACAAATTAAAATAAAAAAAATAAAAAATAAAACACAAGTTAATGAGGAAACGTGGGTTGTACGGCCCTGAAACGCGTTTCCGGCCGTACCACCCACGTTTCCGTTTCGGGAAACGAGGTGGTATGGCTGGAAATGCGTTTCACGGCCGTACCAAACGCGGAAACACGTTTCGTTTCTGTTTCCGGCCGGAAACGGGCCCCCCCCCCCCAACGTTTCCTGCAACATAGGTGTATCTATTATCTCTAGTATGTATACAAGGATAACTAAGGTGTTTACCATAACCATGCGAGTGCAATTTCAACATGTATTTCTGAATGTAACAAAATATATACAATATCATAATGATGGGAGGTTACTAGGGTAATATTTACACAATGTGCACCTGTTTACCACATGACCATGGTCATTACAACCCCTCCCCCTTGAGGGAAACACCATCATCGGTGTTCTATGACCTCAGACAATGAAACAAAACATGCACTGTGTTATGGAGCTTATAGATTTATACAATATTTATAATGTTTTTCAAATTTATTTTATCTAACAACCAAAGATGGACCAGTTCCCCGCATTTGATCAACCATCTTGCTATAGCTAAAGTCTCATGTGTAATTCGGTGAAAGTATTTCTAAGAATGTTCAGTTTCAAGAGGGAACATGTCAGAATGAATTTGTTCTCCATGATAACCCCTAGAAATAATTTTTAGTTTGATTAGTCATCTTAGATAGGGTTTTTATGTTTAGGTTCATGTGAAAGCTGTCATATGGTACATTTAGTGTTTGATAGAGTCATCATAAAAGAGAAAAGGTCATAATTCCATTTGTTTTGAGGTCATCGTTTCATAATTGACTTGTCTGTCAGTTTTACAAACTTTCACAGCAACTCCAGTTCAGCGAACCTAGAATTCGCTATGAAAGTCGCTGACAGTTCCGTAGCAAAACGGTCCATCCTAACACTTGTCTCGCTACGAAAGTCCGTTGGTGTGTAACGGTTTTATTTTAAATGACTGTTAGTGATGTTAGAGTTGTAGTGAGTCATAATACACCTTTATTCTCATGTCCTCCACTTCTTTTCATTCACCCTTACCTCTCCTTTTCCTCTTTATACCATCTGCTGCTATCAAAGGTTCACAAGTGCTGTCGTTGAATAGGGTTTTGCGTTGTCAAAACGAGTCTAGCCATGGTCTGACTGTGGTCTAGGTGTTCTCAAATTAGTTAGTAGGTGAAGAGGAAGCAACTCACAAGCAACTCCTGACATGTTGATAAGCATGGCAACCAGAAAACAATACAAAGGAGGTGTTGTAGTGTGTTATGAGCCCACAGATATGAAATTGCTTGAAGAAGACCCAGCGTTTGTACAGTCATTTGCCAACGTGGGATGTCTACGATGTTGCAAAAAATTGCAGGGTTTTCATGCGCAAATCACTAAAGACTTTGCCATCAATTTCACAGGGATTGGCACGAAGGTTGGCATCTTGAGTTTGAATGTCTCTCCAGACACCATTTCCCATGCTACTGAAATTCCAAAGTTAGGGGAGACATGGTTTAAAGTCCAGAAGTTCTAGCTACAGAATTGTGATGAATTTTTGAAGGAAGAACATCTAGGGATTTATATGACAGTGGGCATCTCTAGAACCTGCCTTAAGGAGCATTGGAGCATTATTCCATGTTGCTGATGGTTATTCAAAAATATTTTACATGTGAAGGAAGGTTCCATATGGTCTACCAGTACCACTTTAGATTGCTGCTCCACTTCACAGGTAAACAACCCTTAGATATCCCCTTCTATCTCTTCAGAAGGCTAGGGAAAATGGCTGACAAGGTCCAAGCTAAACCAAACACAAGCAACACCTCTGTTTTTCATCATGGTCTTATTAAATAGTTAGTGGTTGAAGAGTTAAATAGATTGAACAGAGATTGGCTTACCTTTTTGTTCTTAAGTGGATATGAATTAGATGTTGCTACCCCCTCTAGGAGAACTCCTAAATCTAAATCCACGACCCCTAGAAAAGAGCAACAACCAGTGGCAGAGCAACCTGTAATTGAAGCTTCCACAAGCACTAAAAGGAGGATGACTAGAAGACAGAGTAGAGAACAGAGTACAAAGAAGGGCAAGCTGACTGATATTCTAGAAGCTATAGACATTGAAGAAAGCCCAGTTGAGCAGCCTATAGGAGTGACCCAAATTGAAACCAAGAAGAAAAGCAAGAGAGCTAAAAAATTAGACTTTACTCAAGAAGAACATGGTTTCATTTTTAGGCCAAGGAAACTTGTCACAAGATCAATGCAGCAAGTTGAAGAGATACTTGAAGTACCATTGGACAAAACAGAACCATCAAGGAAGCCAGCAAAGAAAATGAAAGGCAAGGAAGTTGTTCAAGAAAAAAGTGAAATAGAGGTTCTTCAAGAACAATTAAGGGAAGCCAGACAAGAAGTTATCAAGACCAAACTTGAGTTTGATGAATACCAAAATAAAGTGTTAAAACAGATAGATTTTTATGGTGAAATTACAGACAAATCTAAAAAGATGATAAGGAGGACTTTGCCTTTACACAAAATGTTGGAGCATATGTATAAAAGGATTAGCTGGTTACAGGCAGATAGGAAAAGCTTACAGGGACAAGTCACAACACTAGAAACTCAAATTGAAATGATCTAGGTTGAACTCAAAAAGAAAAACCTCAAGATCATTGTTGAAGTAGGTGCTACTCCATGATATGGTAATATTCTCAATTTTGTCTTCACTATACCTAAACCAGTAAACCCAACCTTATATATAGTCATCATGGTATTAGGAGTAATAAGGAGGCATTAAGAATTAAGAAAATTAGAAAGCCTTAGAATTTTGGAAGTTTCATAGCGACTCCCCATACTGAAGATGAGAATTTGCTACGAAACTGCTGTAGCTTTCCATGGAGGTTAAAGCTGGTCTACAACTCAACAAAGATAGTTCTAAAGGTATATGTTTAGCTTACAAACATCAAAGGAGACCTCAGAACTAGCAGAGAGAGAAAAGAGGTAACATAGGAGTGTTTTTTGAAGTTGCTACCAAAGTTTGCTACAAAATTGTTGAAGACTCTGTTTTTTGCTACGAAATCATAAAAAATCTGTTTTTTCTGCTTTTTTGAAGATTTTGAATATCAGACATCCAAGCTCCAGATGGATTACAGATCATAAAGGGTGTCCACTTCATCATGCAAAACTCCTATTTTTCAGCATGCCAAGTCAGCACATAGCCACATCAGCATAATAGCCAGCTCATTAGGACAGTCAACAAAAAGGAAATTTATTCAATATCAACAAGTTGAAGGTGTAATGACACTCCAACAAATCCAGCAAGTAGTTGGGCTCGGTTATCCTCATCAACAGAAAATTGTTAGAGTTTTAAAAGCTAGTAGTCCTAGTTGAATTCCAACTATGTAAAACAGAAAATCCCTATGAGGACTCTGTTAGTTAGAAGAAAAATAGGAATAGGTCTCTTAGATAGTGGATCCAATTTGGCCCAAGTGGCAAGTTAATTTAAAGAGATATTTTCTCTATAAATAGTTAGCTTTTCGACTTTGAGAAGGGTTGATGGATAATGTGAAGAACTAACCTTATGTAATCTTTTGATCCTTTTAATAGAAAATTTGCAACAACTCTGTTTTTGTACCTGAGATTCATGTCATGGCTTTCATATGTTCTTACCATGTTGTTTTTTGTATTACATAGTATCTTGATTACATGGAAATCTTGTCAAACTGCTCCAATTTCCTTCATTTACTATGTATGACTGTGGATGTTAATTTGATATCAGTTTCAAAGCTATAGATGCCCCAACTTCCATCAAACACTGTTGTTGGCCATAATTTGTTTTAATTTGACTCCATGCCCAATGGTGGCAGTGATCACATTTTTCTTCACCTACAAAACCACAAAAAAAAGAGATCAGTTAGTCATTTGTTGTTTGAATTGTTTCAAGTAAATTTGATAAACATTTCAAAGAGTCCTCTCAGATTGGAAGGGCTAACTTCTAGTTCAATTGGTCTGAAATAGTTACACTAGGTTAAAGGTTGAGACAACCCAATTCTTTCTAGCCATCTACAACATGCTTGATCTTGTAGATCCATCATGATCCTATTGCTGATCTATCTTCTGGTCTAGGTACTACTTCCCAAACATCATTCATCATAATGGATTTGTATTCTTCCACCATGGCATCCACCCATACTTGGCGTTGAATAGCTTCCTGAAAGCTAGAGAGTTCTTCAACTTGAGCTACCAATGCCTGGTATCTATCAGGTTGTCTACGCTACCTTTTCTCGGTTCTAGGAACTCCAACAAACTTCTCTGCGTCCCTTATTGTTTGCTGTACTTCTTTGTTGGTTCTACCACTGGTGGTGGGAGCTCAATCAACTCCTCTTGATCCTTGCGTTCCATCTGCTGAAAACTATTTGCATTTCCTCTTCTGAGGAGATACTGGTATTGGTCACTGTACTTGATCCAGGTGTTTGTCCTCCTGCCTGTCCTCCTTGCTACCCCTGCTTCTCTTGGACTAATGGAACATCTCCTGACTAATCCTCTGCAAGCATCTCATGAGATTTCCTAAAAGCTTTGTCCTCCATGAACTTTGCGTCCCATCTTACTACAATCTTCTTGTTGATAGGAATGTAGATTCTGTATGCCTTTGAGGTCTCGTTGTATCCTACGAGATACCCCTTTTTTGCAGTCTGATCTAGTTTACTCGCTTCTCGTCTGGAATATGACAATAAGCCATGCTTCCGAATATCCTGAGATGACTGACTTCTGGCTTCTTCCTTGTGAAGACTCCTTCAGACGTTTTCTTCCCCAATTCTCTATGAGGAGTTTTATTTTGGATATACACTGTGTGTTGCAAGCTTCTGCCCATAGATACCTAGGGAGATCCTGATCATAGAACATAGCTTTGGCTGCCCCAACAATAGTTCTGTTTTTCCGTCCTGCTACTCAATTCTACTCCGTATTATATGGAGTTGTGCACTCTCTTTTGATGCCCTCCTTTGCGCAAAAATCTGTGAAGTCTTTGTTCGTATATTCTCCACCATTATCTGAATGCAATACCTTTATCTTTTTCCCTGTCATATTTTCAACAAGAGCTTTAAACTCTCGGAAACGATCAATGATCTCATCCCTGGTCTTTAAGAAATAGATCCAGGTTTTTCTGGAGTGATCATCGATAAAGGTGATGAAGTATTTGCCACCACTAAGAGCTCTTGTGGACATTAGGACCACAGATATCTGAGTGTATTAATCCTAATACACATTTTGCTCTATTGTTACTTTTGGAAAAAGCTGCTTTAGCGTACTTCGCTAGCACACATCCTTTGCATAAGTCATCATGTTCACTACTAAGGACTGGTACTCCTGTAACAGTCTCCCTGAGCATCCTCAGTGCTTCATGGTGTAAATGCCCCATTCGCCTGTGCCATAATTCATTTCGCTTCTTCTCACCATTATAGTTGTTGCCTATCAGTGCCATTGGTGATTCAAGCTGCAATTTATACAACTTGTTGCTTCGAATCCCAATTTTCCTTTTCTTCTTCTAGCTTGGATGCTTGACGTATACTTTCTTTCCCATGAAGTATACATCATATCCCTTATCCTGTAACTGGGACAATGAAAGCAAGGTCATTCCTAATCTTGGCACATGCGGAACATTGGTGGCTCGGATGCTGGTCCCTGCTTCTGTCTGAAATGCTATGGTGCCTCTCCCTACTGGAGTACATTTTGTTCTATTTCCCATAGGAATTTAGAAGTCCATTTGTTCTTCTTGATAGCTTGAGAAATGTTCTTGTACCCATTTGTTCTTCTTGATAGCTTGAGAAATGTTCTTGTACTCCAGCCATATGAGCTGAAGCCCCGCTATCAATGTACCAAGCATCTGTTGACATTGAATTTGCTAGGCATGCGAATTCTTCATCTAATCTAGTAGATAAATTTGAGACACTTTGAGTATGCATATTGTGCCAATTTTTGATGCTAACTTGTCCCAACAATTGCTGCAGGAAAAAACTATGTCCCACCTGAGACAACCCTCCTGGCTAAATCTTCTGTTGCACTATTCCTTCTACCACTGACAAATTTCGATTGGAAAGACTTACCTCTCTATCGACTCACTTAGAGAGAGTTTTCCCATGAAATCCAATCTTCTTGGCTTTGAACTGCACAAGCCCCTTGGAAATTCGAATTAGCCCCTGCAGGAATTTCGAATTCCCTTCTTTCAACGCTGGGTCTTCCGACTTCTTCATTCTGCTTCCCTTTAGCTCTGATACAATGTGAAAATTTCTAAATAGAAATTCTATTGCAGTGATTAATATTATTTCTTCTACTTATTATCTTATAAATAAGTTATTCATAATGTTCTTATAGCGAATATCGAAATATATTCTACTGCAACCTTCACAATTAAAACATTACAGAAAGTAAATGTAAGGAAAAATACTGGCACAAATACAATCACAATGACACAGTTATTTTTGGACAATCATCCCCGGAAAAAAACCAACGTGGGAAAACTGGTTCAGCAAATGAGGGTTTTACTATTCTTCAACAAATTCTCATGTACAAATTACAACCAACAAAATAGGAATGAGAAATTTTACAGATGCTTGCTGACAAATTTCTGACCCAGGTGAAGCACTTCTTCCCTGGAATCCTTCTGCATCCCTCTGCGTCAAACTTCTCACACTAGCCCAGCGTCAAGCTGCTCACGCAGACTCTACGTCAATCTGCCTTTGCGCTGCCTCTTTTAGCGTCACCCTATTCCTGCTCTGCGTCTTGCTGCCTTGCACTCTCTGAATATGCTGATGCTCTCTCTTCCTTTCTCACCTGTAACTCTCCCTCTGATTCGATTTTCTCTTGTCGAACTTCGACCAGTGAGAAAATTGATTTTACTTAGGTAACTGAGTATTTGCCTCTAGTGTGTTCTCCAAGTGCCCATCAAGCCTCCTCTTATAATCCTCTCGTTGATCAATCAACGATTCATATTAGATGCTAATCAATGGTTAGGATCATTTGACTTGATCTCTGCCTTCTTCTAGAAGTTTCACCCACAGTTTAGATTAATACCCATTAATTATTTTAATTTCCTAAGTTTAGACTTAGGGTCCCATTAAAAATAATTAATTATTTTACTAAAACTATCAAAACAATTTATGGGTATTGGAGAATGCATGTGTCTAAGCCTTCCTGCAAATTTTGAGGCCTAGAGCACATTCGATGCTACCCCAAATCAACATCTTGGAGTATCAGTCTTATGGGTTGGAATTTGGGAGGGCCATTACTTTCAAAGATTTCTGCCAGCTGAAAGGCAACAACAAGTCCAAGGGACAAAATAGAGGAAGTTATGTGCAGGGAACGGACTTGCAACGCACGGTGGGGAGGCTATTCCTTCCAACTTTCTATGGGTCCTCCAAGAGCTTGGCCAAGGCCTGGGTCGAGAAGCTAGATGTCTATTTCCAGCTGAACCAAATGATAGAGGGTGAGGCAATCAAGATTGCCACGTTGCACTTGGAAGGGGAAGCTCATGATTGGTGTTGTTATCACCCCAAGAAACTCACCTAGGTTGTATATCAGTGATGCTCAGGAACATTACAAATTCAACAAAATGTTGGATAAATGGTGGATGAATGAAAGAAATGCTGCATACTCAAGCTAGATAACCACTCCTACTATGATTGACCCCAGACATGGGTGAACACTCCCAGACTACAAGGCTTTTAACCACCAATTACTCAAAGTTTAAGGAAAAGGTGATAATGGAGAAGACTGACGACACCAACAGATGCACAGGACCCTGCGATGGCCAGCTGCAATCAGTTTAAAGGTCTGTAAATCTAATATTTGATACACAGACAGGATGACAACTCTCTATGCATTAAAACAATAGAAACCTGCAAGCAATTTAAATGAAACAACTAAATTCTAACATAGAGGTGGGATGACAGCCCCTCTACTGCTAAAACCAAAAGTGCATCAACAACTGCAAAACAGGCACAGCCTGGAACAAGAAGAAGAAGTGGAAAGTGAGCAAATGACAACAAAATAAGCTTGTATCAATTGGAAATGAAGACCAGACGCTGCAGGTTACATAACAGTTACAGTCTCCAGAAGTTGAAACTTACAACATACTAACATTCATCTAACACTCATCAAACTGATTACATCGTTTTTCTCAGTATATATAGAGTTTGTTTATAAAAAATCTCTGCTAGGGTATGCGTGGAGGTGTCTTAATGGATCACCAACCACATTTATAACTTGATATGGGTTTTCTGAATCATTCTGATTGTTTTAATAGCTGAAGATGGCCTTTTGCTGTTCTGCTGTACTTCTCGAGCAGGTTGAGTGGAATTCCATAACTGATAAATGTGCTGATCTGCTCGAGGGTGGTCCTTTTTGTCCTTCGGCCATTCTGCTCTTGAATGTGGTAGCTGAAGTATTAACTGCAGAGAGTAATTGGATCACATAAGTCTTCCTTTTTCGGGCCCACATGGCTGCTAAAATACAAATATGGCATTGAAAATGGGTGATGGGCAGGTTATAGCTATTAACCGTTGGATGGCGAAGATGGACGACGAAGATTGTCTTGCGGTGAAGGTTATGAAATATGGCAAATATACTATCGGAGGCGAACGAGTGGACATGAGATTTTATACAAAGGAATAGTGAGTTATATCGGGTCCAGCACCTGATATCGAATCGACAGAAAACATAAGGCGAAAGCCTTCATACAACTGTCAGATTGGGCGATTTGTGATTTGCGATCAGATCGCATCGCGAAATCACAATCGCAGAAGACACGGTGAAACTTTAAGACACAGATGGATGCGATTTGCGACAACGATTATATCGCATCGCATCGCAAAATCGCAACGCGAAGGGAGACAAAGGGCGGAACCAAAAACACACAGAGATGTGATATGTGATAGCGATCAGATCGCATCGCAATATTGCAGTGAAGAAGACATGGAGTGTAACGGAGGAAGCAGGGCACGAAAGTCAAGTGGCGCTAGGAGGCAGCAGGAAAATGTGCGATAGCGATTAAATAGCACCGCAAAGGGAAGAAAACGGAAATAGCAGGATTATTTAAGAGTATAATGGGCATGAAGGAAAAGGAAGAGAAGACTGCTGTGATCAATCATTTCTGAGCATAAACATGTGACTGAGCTGATATTTGATCCTCCCAAAGACTGAAGTATGTAGCAGAGCTAACATTGGCTCCTTCTGGGGATGAGATCCTCCCTGTGAGGTCTCAAGAACTTGCAGACCAATACCTTCGTACAAAACGAACTTAAAAACACTTGCCTAGTTGTCCATTGGGCATGGAGTCAACTAAGCATACAACAGAAAACTGAATAAAAACAAAATATTTACAGCCTTTAAGGCCAAAGACCTTAAACAACATAATCTTTCAAAAACCGCCGATTAACTGGGCCATCAAAAACTGTTTCACCTCCCATACTTTTCAGCATGAAGGTGTTGTTCCCTTTAATCTGTGAAATGATGAAAGGCCATGTCCAGAAAGCATCAAATTTCCCATGACTGCCTTTTTTTTCCTTCAATGCATCCCATTTCAGCACCAAGTCACCAATCTGAAAATTATTTCTTTTTGCCTTTTTATCAAAGGCTTCCTTGATGCTCCTCTGATGTGCTGCAGCCTTTTCAACCAGTTGTTCTGTAATCTGATGCAACTCTGTTAAATCAGTGGTTCTGTTTACCATATCTTCTTCTTCATTATGTTCTTCTTGAAGAAATTTTGCCACAGGGAGAGTAAGCTAAATTGGGAATACAGCCTCAGTGCCATATACCAGTTTGAATGGAGAACTCCCTGTGGATCTCTTGATGGTCACTCTGTTAGCGCACAGTGCGTACTTGAGCTTTGAATCCCAATTCCTTTTATTGTCCTCTAATAGTTTTTTAATTATCCTGATCAGGCTTTTATTAGAGGATTCCGCTAGACCATTTCCTTGTGGATAATAAGAGGTGGAATGAACAAGTTTAATGCCCATTGCATCACACATTTCCACCAACTCTTTTGCCCTGAAGGCTGCTGCATTGTCTGTGATTAGCTTATGTGGACATCCAAATCTGGTGAAGATATTTTCTATTAAAAACTTCATGACCACATGGTGATCAGCCTTCCTTGTAGGGACTGCTTCAATCCACTTAGTGAAGTAATCTGTGGCTACTAGTATCCACCTGTGCTGGCCATTGGAATGCGGATTAATCTCTCCAATAAAATCCAAGCCCCACTACTGAAAAGGTCCTTTTGCAATTATCGGTTTTAGAGGCAGGGACTTCAGCTGTTGCTTTCCTTCAAATCTTTGGCACCTGTCACAAGACTTAACAAAAACAAATACATCAGAAAATAAAGTGGGCCAATAGTACCCAGCTCTAAGAATTTTGTGGGCTGTAGTCTTCCAATAATGGTGCCCTCCACACATGCTGGAATGAAATTTCTGCATAACTCCTTTGATTGTTCTTTGTCCAGACACCTTAAAAATATTCTAGATGGATCCCTCCAGTAGAGCAGATTATTATTGATGCAATATTTTGTTGCCCGGAGTTTCAAAGTTCTTGCTTGGCTTTGAGTAAATCCTGAAGGGATTTCTAGCTTCAGCAGAAAATTAATTATTGTAGCGTACCAGTTGCATGCAGCTAGATTCTCGGCCACCGAGTTTTTTCTCTCTGTTTCGGTCACTCTTCCCTCTTCATTTGTTTGCTTGTTTGTTGCAATTGTGCATAGGAAATCAATGTCTAAAGACTTGCAATTTTCTTTAGTCAACAATTTGGCAAGCCCCTGACCTCTGACCAGTTTTGTGGGCTTCAGTTCCATATTGAATTCAATCATTTTAGCAATCCACCTTGCCCTCCTTCCATCAGCATCAGGTTGTGTCAGGACATCTTTTATTGCAGCAGAAGGCACATATGCAATTATTTTTGAATGTAAGATATAAACTCTGAAAGCCTTTAATGCTTTGACAAGGGCGTACGCTTGCTTATCTATAATATCATGCCTTAGTTCAACATCCCTCAAGTTCTTGCTGAAAAATGCAACCGGATATTCTGAACCTTCTTCATCTTGCTGCAACAAAACAGCTGCAATGGTATTCTCAGAAGCAAATGAAAACAGGTGGAACTCCTTACTGTAGTCAGGACTTATTAACATGGGAGCTTCCATTATAGCCTTCTTGATGGAATCAAATAATTTTCTTGCTGTTTCAGTCCATTTTACCTCTGCTCCTTTTTTCAACATGGAGGTCACATGCTTTACCAGCTCAGCAAAATTAGGAATGAACCTCCTTACAAAGTTAATTTTACCCAGAAAGGACTAGATATCCTTCTTTGATCTAGGGACAGTCAAAGCCTGAATTGCCTTGACTCTTTCCGGGTCTATGCAAACACCTGCAACAGACACAATATGTCCCAACAACTTGCCTTCTTCCAAAGCAAATTGAGATTTTTTGGGATTGACTGAAATTCCAAACCTCCTGCACTTCAAAAACACTTTTTTTAAATGCTGTAAATGATCATGATGGCTGCTGGAATAAATAGTTATATCATCAAGGTAGATAAGCACAAATTTGTCCTTCTCTCCCACAAATGCTATATCCATAGCCCTCTGAAAATTGGCTCCAACGTTCATCAATCCGAATGGCATTTTGGCATACATAAAAGTACCCCAAGGAGTGGTAAATGCAGTCTTTTCTTGATCATCTGGATGCACACCAATCTAATTAAAGCCTGAAAATCCATCTATAAAAGACACGACTTTAGCTCCTAAGACCTTTTGCAGCAAATGCTCCATATTTGGCAAAGGATAATTGTCTTTTTTTGAGCATTTGTTCAAATTTCTAAAATCAACGCACAACCTGATTTCTCCATTCTTCTTCCTTACCACCACTAAATTAGCTACCCATTTAGAATACCTGAGAGGTACTATGATCTTGGCAACTAGCAATTTTTTAATTTCTTTTTCAATTAATGGAAGAAGCAGTGGGTTTAT
>APFE031314079.1:4183-72539 GCA_000404065.3 Pinus taeda
GTAGTATTAGATAGATGGTATTAATAAAACCCACGGTATTGGCCCGTGGTATTGCATGTATGAGTCATATATAAAGGATAGAGACTCCCTGCGAGGAGTATCGTGTCTTGTTTTTGTAATCGAGCTCTGCTCTATTGGAGGTTGCCCCCTCGAAGAGGCCTGTGAACATTTCTCTCTGAGTAATAAAATCATTGCTATTCTGTGTTATGGGTATATTTTCTTCGCATATTCTGTGTTTTGGGTATCTTTTCTTCGCATATTCTCTGTTTGGTATTACTTTGCAAGTTAAGGAGCATAACAATAGAGTCTCTCTCTTCTCCATAATGTGTAAACCCAACAAACAAAATGTTTGAGCTCAATGGGAACTCAAAAGAAAGAGGCAAATGGTGAGTGACAATGATAATCATCAGAGCCGAAACAATGAGTGCAACAATGAAAATGATCAAAAGTGAAGACTGAATGTAAAACCCTTATATTTATAACAAAATATTAGGTTATTCCCGAATAATGCAAAATAATAAAATATTATTAACAAAATTCTAGAATTAACCATTTGGAATATTTTATTATATTTGGTTGGAGGGAAAAAGTATTTATATTGGTTAAATACTTTTATTTAGAAATAATAAATAGATACATGATTTATTTATCATCTCAGGGAATGTGGTTAACGAATAATAAATAAATAATGATTTATTTAAGTATTCCTAGGGGATTTAGTCAAACTTGATAGGGAATAATAACTAAATAATGATTAATTAATTATTCCTAGAGAAAAATAATGATTTATCTATTTATTTTTCATGACTAGGTCAAATATGACAAGGAATATTAGTTAAACAATGGTTTAATTAATTATTCCTAGAAGATAATTAAATAAATAATGATTTATTTAATTATTCTTCATGGGTTTAACACGAAATAACTTAACAAATGTGGTTTATTAAGTAATTTATTATAGTGAAAGCAATTTTACTATGGTAAAATTGGCCCTACATGATGTACTTCGATCCATCTAGTAAGTTATGGCTAGATGATCAATTTTTGGTGATAACAAAGGACTTTCTTTTTGATGGTTGGTTTGGCAATGACGTAGGAGGTGCAAGATCTAATGTACTTCCCAACATCCTGATGAAGTTTTGGCCAATAAAAATACTTTTTCAATACCACCACTTTTTTCTCTACTCTAAAATGTCCGACGATTCGACTGTAGTGTGCCACCCAAACCATCTTGGCATGCTCACTTGAAGAAACAAAGATGTATCCTAGGTGGCATAACAGTGCATCCTGAAGACGAAAATTTGGAACTTGCTTCGCTTCCAAGAGTGTTTGGTATATGCTGCCAAATGATGGATCACTCTTATAAAAATGTGGCCACCCCGATGTCTTGTGCTCATAGGAGTTGAGCACAGTGATCAACACCATGACTCGAGGTAGGCTGAGGCAATCACCAAAATTATTGGTGTTTCCCTTCTTATACTTAATGTTTAAATGGAACTGTTGCAAATAGGTAGACAATTTATGATGGCGATCATTCTGCAACTTCCCTTGTGTCTATATGAACTGTAGAGGTCGGTGGCCTGTGTGGATGACCACTTCCTTCCCCAGAATGTAATGCTTCCACTAACGATAGACTTGCATAATGGAATACATTTCTTTGTTGTAAGTGGGGTAGTTTGAGACTGTGTCTGAAAGTGTGTCACTGTGGTAAGCCATTGGATGCTCGTGATGAGTAAAAACTGCACCAATAGCATAGTCAGAGGCATCTGTCTCAATCTCAAATCGTTGTTGCAGGCTTGGTAATGTGAGCACTGGTGTAGAATAGAGGTGAGTCTTCAACTTAGAGAAAACTTTTTGTTGGGTTTCCAACCAAAAAAAAAAATCTTTCGCTCCGCCCTTGGTGACTGGACTTAAAGGCCAAGTGATATGAGAGAACCTTAACACAAACCTACGATATAAATTGGAAAGATCCAAAAAGTTGTGGAGCTCTGTTAGAGTGGTTGTGGCAAGGAAATACCGAATGACTTGTATCTTGGATGGGTCCACATGTACACCCTTCTCATCAATGATGTACCCCACATATTGAACCTCGACCAGGCCAAAGGTGCATTTCTCCAAGTTATCACACAACTTGTGTCAACATAGGGTTTGAAGGACTTGTCGAATATGGTGGAGGTTCTCTTCCCAAATCTGGCTGAAGATCAAGAAGTCATCTAAATACACCACCATGAATGCATTGGTGAAGGGTTTCAAGATGTCGTCCATCAATCTCATGAAGGTTGTAGGGGTTTTCGTCAATTCGAACGTCATGACCAAGTATTCGAAAAGGCCCTCCTTAGATTTGAAGGCAGTCTTCCACACATCAGAGTGTTCGATAGGCACTTGGTGATAACCTAACTTCAAGTCAATCTTGCTAAAATATTTGGCCCCATTGAGCTAGTCAAAAAGGTCATCAATCCGCGAGATTGGGTACCTATTCCAGATAGTGATCTTGTTCAGCACCCGATAGTCAATACAGAGCCTCCATGTCCCATCCTTATTCTGTACCAATATAATTTGGCTCCCACAAGGTGATGAGCTTGACCTGATGTGCCCTTTCTACAATAGTTCTTGAATCTACCTCTTGATCTCATCGTTATCTAGAACAAAGTGTCGATAGATCAATCCATTGGATAGCGACACGCCCGGGGTCAGATTGATTGAGTGCTTGACCTGACAGTGCAGAGGTACCCCTATAGGTGAGGCGAAAATATCCATGTACTCCTCCATGAACTTGTCCATCTGCTAATGTTGTGCAGAGGAGCTCTGGTTGGAAGCCGTGGCCACAACCTTCTTCTTGCCCTAGGGGCGAATCATAAGGAAAACAAATTTCCTATTGGGAGCCTATTTATCTTCTTTATTTAGAGGTATCACTGCTTTAGACCCTAGTTCGTAATGTGGCGGCAATGCCACCCGTAATATTTTCACTGCAAGGGGGGTCTAGTGGGGGCATAAACGATCTTTAGGAGCCCCCCCCTGGCGGGGGATCGGGGGCAGCACCCCCGAAACTAAAAATAGATTAAAATTGCCTTGTAAAATGTTTTACTTTCATAGTCAATCTGGGCCATTCATTTGGCAGAGATCTAACGGTATAAGTTATGTTTAATTAAGATTTTTTCCCTAGAAGCCATCCCCTCGCTATAAATGAGGGAATTTTATTGCGTCTATGTAGATTTGTATTCTAAGTGAGAAAGAGAGAGGAGATTGTGTGAGAATGAAGAGGGAATTACAACAGATCTATTGTAGGTTGTATCTCTTCAGTTTGTTGGATAATATAAAAGGAAGGACTGGCTGTTTCTCCTTGGACATAGCCCAAAATTGGGTGAACCACGTATATCTGTGTCTCTCTTGTTTTATGTGTTTTCTGTGTTTATATTTTTGTAATATATTTTATGTATTCCATTGCTTTGTAATATATAATTTTCTAACAATGGGTATCAGAGCCGAAGGTCTATTTGGTTGATAAACTCATAGGAGAGAAGGGTTCCTGGTTCGAGTGGGAGCAATGGAAGAAGATAATAGGTTTAGGGTTGAAAAATTTAACGGTCAAAACTACCAGCTATGGAAGATGTAGATGGAAGATTATCTGTATCAGAGAGATCGGTACCTACAATTGAGCAGAAAAACAAAGAAGCTGATGAGTATGACAAACATAGAATTGGATATTCTCAACAGAAAGGCACTTGGAACAATATAGTTGTGCCTAGCGGCGTCAATAGCCTTTAATATTTCAAGGGAAACGAAAACAAAGGGTTTAATGAAGGAATTGGCCAAACTATATGAAAAACCCTCGACCTCAAATGAGGTATTTCTTATGAGACGTTTATTTAATATGAAGATGCCAAAAGGTGGATCTATTGCTGATCATTTAAATGAATTTAATACAGTTACCAGTCAGTTAAGTTCTGTAGGGGTAACTTTTGATGATGAAGTTAGGACTCTATTATATTGTGCTCATTGCCAGAAAGTTGGAATGGTTTAGTTATGGCCGTTAGTAACTCTGTCTCTGGATCTAGTACTTTAAAGTTTGATGATGTTGTTGGTGCAATCTTTAGCGAGGAAATGTGACGGAAAATCTCTAGTGGGACATCAGGTAATGCTTTGACTGCAGAGACTAGGGGAAGAAAAATGGAAAGAGTAAAGAGGATAGGATATTGTAGTAAGTCAACGAAAGGCAGATCCAAGTCTAGATCGAGGATAGTGTGCTGGAAATGCAGGAAGAAAGGATACCGAAAGAAAGACTGCAAGTCTCGAAAGGAAAAACGAGACATGTAGTAAGAAAACAATCATGAAGTGAATGTGACAGGTGATGTGTTGCAAGATGCTTTGATTCTTCCATTAGAAAATATTATTGATTCCTAGGTGGTAGATTCAGGGGCCTCATTCCATGCCACACCTGATAGGAAACATTTTCATGATTATGTTCAAGGAGACTTTGGACAGTTTCGCTTGGGTGATGATAAACCTTGTAAAATCATTATAATGGGTACAATTTTCATAAAATAGAAAAATGGAAATCAATGGCTATTGAAGGAGATAAGGCATGTTCCAAATCTGAAGAAAAATATGATTTCCACAGGAAAGTGAAGGTTGTGTAACAACCTTTACAGATAAAACCTGGAAGGTCACTAAAGGATCCCTGGTAATAGAAAAAGGAGAAAAGGTTGGTACATTGTATTTATACAATGGTATTTCTAATTCTATTAATGATTTAACCTCTACAGGAGAAGATACAATATTGTGGCATCATAGGCTTGGGCACATGAGTGAGAAGGGGATGCAGATTCTTCACTCAAGAAATTTGTTGCCAGGTTTGAAGCATGTTGATTTAAAATTTTGTGAGAATTGTGTTTATGGAAAAAAGAAGAGAGTTAGATTCCTCATAGTTGGGAAAGAAAAGAAGAACGAAAAATTAGAGCTTGTGCATATAGATTTATGGGGACCTACTCAGGTATCATCTCTCGGTGGCTCTCGTTATTATGTTACTTTTATTGATGATGCAACTAGAAAACCTGGATTTATTGTGTTCGAAATAAATTTGATGTATTTGAAACTTTCAAGAAATGGAATGCTTTGGTTGAAAATGAGATAGGAATAAGGTTGAAGTGTCTTAAATCAGACAATGGAGGTGAATATTGCAACAATGAGTTTGATAGGTATTCTTCATAGAATGGAATTCGTAGAGAGAAGACAATTCCAGGAACACCACAACAAGATGGTGTGTCAGAAAGGATGAACAGGTCAATGATGGAGCGTGCAAGGTGCATGAGATTACATGCAGGATTGCCTTTACAATTTTGGGTAGATGTTGTAGACACTGATGTTTATCTAATAAATAGAAGGCCTTCAATTTCCTTGGATGGTGGTATTCCAGAGGAGCATGGACAGGTAAAAAGGTAAACTACTCATTTTTAAAGACATTTGGTTGTGAAGCCTTTGTCCACATTAATAAATAAAATAGAACAAAGCTTGACGCAAAATCAAAAAATTGTACCTTTATTGGATATGGTATTAATGATTTTGGTTATCGCTTTTATGATTATGAAAAACAAAAAATCATTAGGAGCAGAGATGTCATATTCAATGAAAAGGTTTTGTATAAGGATCAGATGTAGGAAAATAAACAAGAAAAAGAAAATAGAGAATACACAGTGCTTGATGAGATGACAGCAAAAGTGAAGGTGCCTGAAAATCATAATGATCAATAGCCAAAAAAACAATAGCAACAAGCACCTCAAACACTTGAAAGTGGTGTTATAAGATCTACCAGGATAAGTAGACCCCCTGAATGATACTCTCCTTCATTATATTATGTATTGTTGACTGACTCTGGTGACCCGAATGTTATGAAGAAGTAGTGCAGGTAGAAACTAGGAAGAAGTGGGAGCAAGCCATGAAAGAAGAGATGGACTCCTTAGCACATAACTAGACTTGGGACTTAGTCAGGTTTCCTGCAAGTAAACAACATTGCAAAATAAATGGGTTTACAGGTTGAAGGAAGAAGATGGAGGTAGAAAAAGGTATAAATCTAGACTTGTGGTGAATGGGTTTGCACAGAAAAAGGGTATAGACTTTGATGAGATATTTTCTCCTGTTGTTAAAATGACTTCAATGAAAGCTACTTAAGTCTAGTAGCAACTAAATATTTGCATCTTGAGCAGTTAGATGTAAAGACAACCTTTCTCCATGGGGATTTGGAGGAAGAGATATACATGCAGCAGCCACAAGGATATGAGGTAAAAGGGAAGGAGAAACTAGTGTGCAAGTTGAAGAAGATCTTGTATGGCTTAAAATAGGCTCCAAGGCAGTGGTATCTAAAATTTGACAGGTTTATGTCTGAACAAGGTTATACTAGATGTCACTCTGATCATTGTGTTTATTTCAAAAGACAAAATGATGGCAGTTATATTATATTGTTATTGTATGTAGATGACATTCTTGTTACAGGTTCTAACATGCAGGAAATAAATGTGCTTAAAAGAAAACTAGCGAACTCATTTGCAATGAAGGATTTGGGTGCTACAAAACAAATCCTTGGTATGAGAATAACTACAGACAAGAAGAATTAAAAATTAACATTGTCTCAGAGTGAGTACATAGAAAAGGTGTTGAAAAGATTTAATATGCAGAATGCAAAACCAATTAGTATACCTTTGGCTAGCCATTTCAAACTAAGGAGGTGTGTCCCAAGACTCAGGAAGAAATGGCTTTTATGTCTAAAGTTCCATATGCATCAGCAGTTGGAAGCTCAATATATGCAATGGTCTACACGAGGCCTGATATTGCACATACAGTGGAAGTTGTAAGCAGGTACATGAATAATCCCGGAAAATAACATTGGATGGCGGTGAAGTGGATTCTCAGGTATTTGAGAGGTACCACAAATAAAGCATTATGCTTTGGTGGTTCAAACATTGCTCTACAGGGATATATTGATGCAGATATGGTGGGTGATAGAGATAATAGGAGGAGCACAACAGGGTATGTGTTTATTGTAGGTGGAACAATTGTCAGTTGGGTTTCAAAACTGCAAAGTGTTATTGCACTCTCAACAATGGAAGCAGAGTATGTTGCTGCTACAGAGGCTAGTAAAGAAATGATTTGGTTAAGCTGGAAATGATATACACTAGCCAGAATCCTGCAGATATGTTAACAAAAGTTGTAACTAGGGAGAAACTGATATTCTTCTCAGTTTCAATTGGTCTTCAAGTATGATGAAGAAGATGAGAAATAGTCAGGTCCAAAGTGGAGTCATTGTCCAACAAATGAAGTAGCGGTGGAGTTGTTGTAATTAGTCTCCAAGCGGGAGATTGTTGGGTGTGGAGCCTGATTATCTTCTTTATTCATAGGTATCACTGCATTGGACCCCAGTTCGTAATGTGGCGGCAACTCTGCCGTAATATTTGCACTGCAAGGAGGGTACGAGGGGGGAGGAAGCGCTCTTTAGGATCCCCCCCAGTGGGGGATCGGGGGCAGCGCCCCTGAAGCTAAAAATAGATGTAAAATTGCCTTGTAAAATGTTGTAATTTCGTAGTTAATCTGGGCCATTCATTAGGCATAGATCTGACGGTAGAAGTTATGTTTAATTTAGGGTTTTTTGCCCTAGAAGGCAACCCATCATTATATATGAGGGAATTGTATTGTGTCTATGTAGATCTGTATGCTGAGTGAGAAAGAGAGAGGGGACTGTGTGAGAGTGAAGATGGAATTACAACATATCTATTGTAGGTTGTATCTCTTCAGTTTGCTGGATAATATAAAAGGAAGAACTGGTTGTTTCTCCGTGGACGTAGCCTAAAATTGGGTGAACCATGTATATCTGTGTCTCTCTTGTTTTATGTGTTTTCTGTGTTTATATTTCTGCAATATATTTTATGTGTTCCATTGCTTTGTAATATATAATTTTCTAACATTTCCTAGTCTGGGAAATGATCTTACTACATTGTTTTGTAGTGATCAAAGAGATGGTGGTAAGCGGGGCTACCTCCGGTATCTTGTACAAATTATTAGCCAAAATAATAATCACAGAGTGAGGTCTAGACTCATATACAACATGTTGCTTCCACAAGTATGGTTGTCCTAACAATACATCACAAACCTCAAGACGAGCAACATCACATAGTACCTCATTCATGAAGGGCTTGGTGTTGTAGGGAAGGTGAGACTGCTGGTTGACACGAAGATCTCGTCCTTGGTGAAGCCACTCGATGGTGTATGATTGTGGATGTGCTATAGTATTTAGGCATAGCTACTTCATAACCTCTGCTGAAATGAGGTTCTTTTGGATCTTGCTATCGACAATGAACTATGGATGAGAACCCTTCACCCACATCTATGAGTGGAAGAGGCGTTCCCCCTCCTCTAGATCTTCAGGCTCAATCTTCTAGATCTTGGTGGTGGCCATGGTGGAATTGGGCTCCACATCAATGATTTTCTTCCCATTGTTAGTTCCCTTATCGAGTTTTTATTTAGAGTTGGAACTCGCGTCTGATTTGGAAGCCTTTAGCTCAACCACTAGTGACTGCTTGGCCCGACACTCACTTGTATTGTGAGTGGATCTCTTATGGAACTCACACCATTTTCCCGTGTCCTTATTTGTCTTTGGGGTGTTTTTCTTTGCTTGCAACTTCGGTGTCCTGTCCTGGGTAGCACTGCCTTGGTTTTGTCCTTTGTTCTATGGTTTGGGGGCAGCTTTTCCTTGCTTTGGGTTCACAGATCCAAAGTCCCGCTTCTTATGTTTAAACTTCTACTCAATCTTGACAGCGTACTGATATGTCATGTCGAGCGAGGAAATGTCCAGGAACTCCATCTTGTCTTGGATGTACTTGTGTAGAAAACCATGATACTTGAGCACCAAATTCCGCTCAGTATCCTTGATACCTAGCTTCATGTGGAGGGTATGGAAAGTATTTCTGAATTCTGGCACATTTTGGTCCCTTCCCTGCTGTAGCGTGGTCCACTTTATGTATTTGTCTTCATAGCCCCCAATAGGATAATATGTTCCTTGATGGTGTCTCAGAAAGAATTCCAAATGGGTGCAAATGAAAAAGTGAGGGTTCACTCTCATCCTTTTTTTCACATTAGGTTTCCCACCAATCCTTGATATGTGGGGCGACTTTAAGAAGTGCAAAAGTAATCTTTTCCCAATTGAAAAAGTAATGAACTTAAAAATATCCTTCCAATAGATTTAACCAATTATCTACGACATCTGCATCTATCAAACCTTCGAATATGGGAATATTGAAGTTAACTTGTACCTTAAAAGGAGTGGTGCCTCTAGAGTGGCTACTGGAAGAAGATGCATTGCCTCTGGGTATTCATCGAAGGATCTAGGAAAAGTTATCCATCACAACATCCATTTATCGCTTGAGGGCTTCCTCGAGAAACATTTTGCAAGGATCTCATGCCCCCTCATCTTTCTTTTCTTCCACCATGTGAGGTCGTCGGGTTTTGCAAGGTTGATCTTGCAATGGTTTAACCAGATCAAGCCCTAACTCTTATACCCTAACCTCGTTGGGGACATGAAAAGAAAAACAAAGAAAAATAAGACTACTCTGATACCACTATTTCTAACTTAAACAAGGATGCACCAACTTACAGATATAATCATAAAAATAGAGATGCAGTAGAAAAACACTTCATTTCATTAATAGAAAAATATTGAACTATGCTTACAAACATAATGGAAATAAGATAGCTCAGGCGATGGTAGCTTCTCTTTGAGAAGAGATGTGGCGGCTATATGCCTCTAAACTGTGTTACAATGAGGCTCAAGGGCCTATTTATTATTGGAAAACATGAGAAAACCCTAAACAACCAAAACCCTAACCCCAGGAGATGTAACACCAAGAGTGTGTGGGCCCTGTTGGGGTTAGTTGGGTAGCCAAATTCCTGAGTCATAACTTGGTAATATTATCTCAATTTTGCGCATATGATACCTTGTTGGAAATGTCTTTTTGAGTACTACAAGTTTCACCATAGGCCCTTTCCTATAACCACGATCTTGCTGCGGACCCCAAAAAAATGTTTTTTAAGGGGTCAAAACTGCTCTAGAAGTTCGAGACCCGAAAAACTAGTAAAAATAGTAAATGCTACAATGAACAAGGAAATAGATGAAATTGACTGGGTGGTCTAGGTGGAATAAGTGGGTGGCCACCAATGTCCACCTGGATCAAATGAGGCCTTTACGCTCTTTTTGTGGGCTTCATTATTCTGAAGGGATTATCATCAGCGTTCATTGATGAGGTCTAGCAGTACCAATATTTGTTCCAAAGGTTTGGTGTTAGCTAAAATCTCAATGGATGAGTGCAAGGTGGGGATTTCACACTCGATGGAAAGCACTGCTTCTATACCATATACAAGTTGGAAGGGTGTAAACCTTGTGGATGCTTTGACTGTTGTATGGTATGCCCATAGGGTGGAGAACACCATGTGGTGCCAATTGGTTTTGTGAGCGTTCACCATAAATTGTAACATGATTTTGAGGACTTTGTTGTTGGTTTCTACTTTTCCATTGGACTGGGGCTAGTACGATGATACAAGCTCGTGAGAGAAACCAAGATGTTGGGACAGTTCTTGAAATATTTCATTTCCGAAATGTTTACCATGATTTGACACCAACTCCTTGGGAACATCAAACCGTGTTATGACATGGTTGAAGAAAAACCGTGCAACGGTTTTGACCATTTTATTATATGTGGGCATTGTTTCTTCCCATTTAGTAAAATAGTCCATAGTGACCACAATGTATTTATGGTTGCTAGATGATGGGGGGTTACAGGTCATGAAGTCGATGCCCCATTTATAGAAGGGGCAGGCCACTATGAATGGATGTAAGGCAACAGGTGGTGCTCGTGCCTTATGATCATATCTTTTCATCGCTCACATTGTTTGACTGCTTGTATGCAATCATGGAATAAGGTGGGCCAAAAATAACTAGCATGAAGGATTTTTTGGGAAGTGGCCATCCTTGATAGATGGCTCCCACATGCCCTGCTATGATAGTCATTTAAGGCTTTCTCAACTTGATGGTGATCGAGGCATTGACGTAGCATGGTGTTGACACCTTGTCGATAGAGGACATCCCGTAATAGGAGGTATTGGGGGGCCTACTAGCATATGCGTCTTTGATCGTCACACATAAGTTGAAGTTTAAAATTTTGAATTCATAAAAGAGGAGGATATCACCATACTAGGGGTCGTCTGTGGAAACCAAAAATAGATTTTTATCGGGGAGGGCCTTGTTGACGAGAGAGCCACGGGTCTCTGTTGGGAGGTTCGTGATGAATTAAGCAAGAATGAGTGCTTTTTGGCTCTTTTGGGTGTTAAAATGAAGGTCGAGATCTTGTAGAATAACCATCCACCTAGCATATTTTTGGTTAATCATATGAAGAGTGAGTAGGTACCTCATGGGGTTGATGGTTGTTGTCACAGTCCTGGTTGGAAGGATGATATGGTGTCGAAGTTTCTATACAGAATGTATGAGGGTTAAGGTCATTTGTTCTTCAGGTTCATACATCAATGTAGGCCTAGATAAGTTCTTGCTAATGCAATAAATTACATGCTCCTTATTTTCTGGTCCATCCTGGACTAATACCCCAACAATGGTTACTTCTTATGCATAAAGGTGCAAGTCTTTGTTATGATTATGGGGGCTAATCAATGACGCTTGAGATAATGTATATTTCAACACATTGAATGAATCTTGGGCTTGATCATCCCATTGGAAGGGGATGTCTTGACGAAGGAGGCACAGGAAACCTTACGTGCAAGTGTTGTAATTGGGTACAAAGCGACGTAAGAAGTCGGCCTTAACCTACAATATTTGTAATTGCTTTAAAGTTTTTGGTGGAGGTACCTCTTTAATGGCTTTGACTTTAAAGGGGTCCACTCTAATTCCTTGTTGGGAAATGATGAAACCCAAAAGGCTTCCAACGTTGATGCAAAATACACACTTGAGGGGGTTCAAGCGTAGGTTATATTTCCGACATCTCTGAAGTACTAGGCGGAGGTCCTCTAAATGGTTGGCAAGTTTTTCAGAATGCACTGTGAGATCATCAAGATATGAAAGGATGATAGGAAATAAGTCATGGAAGATGTAGTTCATGGTCCTCTCGAAAGTGGCACCAACATTTTTAAGACCAAAAGACATGACTTGGTATGGAAATGTCCCCTAAGGGGTGGTGAATTTCATTTTGTACCAATCCGTGTGATGAATCTGAATTTGGTTGTACCTAGAGAACCCATCCATGAATGATAAGCCCTCATGGTTGGTGCAAGCATCAATGAATTGATCGATGAATGGTGTTGGGTAATTATCTTTAGGGAATGCTTTATTTAGATCCCTAAAATCAGTACAAACATGAATTGTGCCCTATTGTTTCATGACGCGTACAGGGTTGGAAACCCAAGACATGTAAGAAATTGGGTAGATAAATGCAACTTTGTGAATTTTATCAATTTCTTGTTTAATTTCTGCTACCTTTGATGGATGCAATTGACATTGTTTTTTTCAGAAGGGGTGCGCATTCGGCCATGTGTCAATATGGTGTTCCACTATGGTGGGACTAAGGCCTGGCATCTCGGAGTAGTCC
The DNA here is from genome assembly GCA_000404065.3 of Pinus taeda. NCBI lineage: Eukaryota > Viridiplantae > Streptophyta > Pinopsida > Pinales > Pinaceae > Pinus > Pinus taeda. The sequence goes on from APFE031314079.1 coordinate 16,816, forward strand.
CATGCAAAAATATCTCTATATTCTTGGAATAACGATGTATATGCGATTTTTTCTTCGAGGGAGCATGCTGCCCCCAGGGAGATCTCTTCGGTTTTTCCAGGTTTGTTAGAAATATTCACCTTTATGATAGGTGAAGTATTGAACATGTTCCCTTCCTCGAATGCATCTGGTGCTGGGACGAGATTTTTTAACCAATCTACTTTTCCCGACAGGAGAAAGTATTTTGATTCAATGGAACATATGTCGTGGGTCTGTGCATTGCTAGGAAAAAATGTTTTTTCGGGTAGAAAAAATGACCGATGGTGCATATCATCCCAAGGATATTCAAGTTCTTTCATGGCTCCAAGAATATCTTCATCTAAATGAAAAAGATTATCCAGATTTGACTTGGGGTGTGCTAGGTCTTGAAACTAAGATGTGGTCTTGGTTGTGTTAGTGGATAAGCAAGAATATGATTCACCATTTGAGGCCATTGAACCTAGAGAAGTTGACAAAGTGTGAATTAGGTGGTTCTGCATCGTCAGAGTTGGTACCACTGTGGGCGTGGATTTTTCAATCTCGACAAAAAAAAAAATGATGAGCAAACAGTTCAGATCATGGTTCCTACGGATGAGGAAATAAATTGTATATGGTTGATCGAGATTTAAACAAGAACACAACAACTTATAGATATAACCATATATATAGATATGAAACAAAAAATATACCTCATTTCATTACTGTAAAATACTGAAATATGCTTACAAACAGAAATGGAAATAAACTAGCTAGGGCGATGGTAGCTTATCTCTAAGAAGAGATGTGGCAGCTACATGCCTCTGAAATGTGTTCCAATGAGGCTCGAAAGTCTATTTATTATTGAGAAATAATGGAAAACCCTAAACATCCAAAAACCTAACCCTGGAAGATGAAACGTGAAATTGTGGGCCCCGTTTGGGTAAATTGGTACATCAAATTCCCGAGGTTGTAACTTTGGCATACGATCTCTGTTTGACGCACACAATATCTTGTTATAGATATCTATTCGAGAATTACAACTTTGGGAAGAGAAACATCGGTCCATGGACCCATGTTGCTCCCATTTTTCCCCAAAAAAGTCATTTAGGGCCTCAAATGGCTGTGGAAGTTCAGGACCCGAAAAACTGCTAAAAATAGTAAACTATGCTACAATTAAGGAAATTGGAAAGCTGAAAGAAACAATGGTGGGGGTCCAAGTGGAATTGGCGAGTGGCCACCAATATCCACCTAGATCATTCTCCCCCCCCCCTAGGAAGCAATGGTCCCCATTTCATTTAGTTCCTCCATGAGATGAGGAAACTTTTGTTGAACTTGGTCCCTGGTTAGCCACTTCCCCTGGTGAAGGAGTTGGCTTGCTTTGACAACTCGATACAATTGGATATTCTACTGGTGAGTGTGCTTGATCTGTGTGTCCATGATCTGATCAGTTGCAACTTGTTCCATGCAATCTATATTTAACTCTATGGGTGTGAGTTGTTCTACAATGTCGAATGTGTCTATTAATGATGGAAAGTATGGCCGAAGTTGGTCCACATTGAACACTAGGTGCAGGCCAAGGAATGGGGGAGTGTTGAGCTCAAATGCATTGTCTCCCATAGCCTTGGTAATGGTGTAAGGACCATATCATAGTGATCTGAGTTTCCGATAGGCTTCAATAAGGCATTCCTTTTGCAAATGCAACCAACTTTGTCACCCAACTGAAACTTGTGTGGCACCGGATGTTGATCATGTCACTGCTTGTACTTGGCATTTGATTTCTCCAGAATATCATGGACCTACTAGCGAATATGTTGGATGTGCTCAATGAAGTTGTTTGCCTTATTTGTTTCGGACTGGACATGAGACAAATCTATGTGAGTAGCTACAAATGCCATGGCCACAACAATGGGACATAGTGGCTGGAACCCCAAGCCCACCTAAAAAGCGTTGTGGCCAGTCGAGATGTGGAGAGCCCAATTGTAGTTGTGTTGATAATAGTGGAGGCTCTCATCCCATGTGCATGGATGCTTTGAGTTATACATGCACAGAATGTGTATTATCATCCTATTGACAACCTTTGTCTGGCCATCAGTTTGAGGATGGAAGGTTGTGGACTTAGTGAGTTTGGTGTCCAGCATCAATGAGAGACTGGACCAAAATGTACCGAGGAACCTACTATCTCAATCTAAGATGATAGACTGTGGGACCCCAAAGTGTACCCACACTTGTTCAAAGAAGAGTTTAGCAGTGGCTTATGCTATGATATTCTTCTTGCAGACCGCCATAATCACCATCTTCAAGAACCCGTTGACAACAAAAAAAACATAGTCACTTCCATACTTAGTAGAAGGAAGGCCTGACATGTAATCCATGGAGATGGATTCCCAAGGCCGACTAGGGGTAGGAAGTGGGGTATACAGGCCTTTCCTCTTGATGGTCAGTTTGGAAATGGTGCAGGCAGTGCATGATCTGATGTACTTCCCGACAGCTTGTCAAATATTTGGCTAGTAGAAATACTTCTATAGTACTACCACTATTTTCTTGACCATGAAATGCCCAACATCCCGATTGTAGTGTGTTTCCCAAATCATCTCGGAATGCTTGTTTGAAGGAACACAAAGGTGACCCAGGTGGCATAACAAGGCATCCTGGAGGTGAAAATCTAGAACATGCTAACCCTCCAAGAGTGTCTAGTATGTGTGGCTGAATTCTGGGTCGCTTTTGTAGAGGAGTGGCAAATCAAAAGTCTCGTGCACACAAGAGTTGAGCACGATGGTTAACACCATGATCGATGGTCGACTGAGGCAATCTACAAAATTATTGGTGGTGCCCTTCTTATACTTGATATTCAAATGGAATTGTTGTAAGTATGTGGACCACTTCTGATGGCGATCATTCTGCAATTTCCCTTGGGTCTATATGAACTGTAGGGGTCGGTGGTCTATTTGGATGACCATTTCCTTCCAAAAAATGTAATGCTTCCATTATCGGTAGGCTTGCACAATGGAATACATCTCTTTGTCATAAGTGGGATACTTCTAGACTATGTCTGAAAGTGTCTCACTTTGATATGCCATTGGATGCCCGTATTGAGTAAGGACTACCCCAATAACATAGTCAGAGGCATCTCTCTCGACCTCAAATGGTTGTTGCAAGTATGGTAATGCGAGCATTGGTGCCAAGTAGAGGCAATATTTCAACTCTATGAATGCCTTCTATTGAGATTCAGATCAAAAGAATTTTGTTTTCGCTCCTCCTTTGGTGACTTGACTCAAGGGCCAAGTGATATGAGAAAATCCCAACATGAACCTGTAGTAGAAGTTGGCAAGACCTAGAAAGCTGCAGAGCTCTGTTAGAGTGGTTGGAGATGGCCAGTCCCGAATGAATTGGATCTTGGTTGGATCCACATGCACCCCCCATTCATCAATAATGTATCCTAGATATTGAACCTGGGTCATGCCAAAAGTGCATTTCTCCAAATTGGCACATAACTTGTGTTGCTGTAGTGTTTGGAAAACCTATCGGATGTGGTGGAGGTGCTCTTCCAAACTCTAGTTGAAGATCACGATGTCATCTAAGTATACCATTAGAAATGAGTTGGTGAATGGCCACAAGATGTTATTCATTAGCCTCATGAAGGTTGCAGGAGCATTCGTCAATTCGAAAGACATAACCAACCATTCGAAAAGGCCCTCCTTGGCTTTGAAGGTAGTCTTTCACACATCGGAGGGTTCAATTGGTACCTGGTGATATCCTGACTTCAAAACGATCTTTCTGAAATATTTTCCCCCTTCAGTTGGTCCAGGAGGTCATAAATCTATGGGATCGGGTACCTATTATAGACAGTGATCTTGTTCAACGCCCAATAGTCAATACCGAGTCTCTAAGTCCCATCCTTCTTATGTACCAACACGATCGGGCTCCCACAAGGTGATGAACTCTGACAAATGTGACATTTCTATAGCAGCTCCTGAATCTACCTCTCGATTTCATCATTCTCCATAACAGAGCACCAATAGATTGGTCCATTGGGTAGCGGCACACTCGGGGTTAGATCGATGGAGTGCTTGACTTGAAAGTGTAGAGGAACCCCTACGAGGGAGGTGAAGATGTCCTCGTACTCCTCCATGACCTTTTCCATCTGTAGTTGTCGTGTGGAGGGGCCCTGTCTAGAGGTCATGGCCATCATATTATTCTTTCCTTGAGGGTGTATCATCAGGACAACAAATTTCCCGGTTTTGAAAATGAGCTTACTACATTATTCTGTAGTAACTAAAGAGATGGTGGTAGGTAGTGCTACCTCTGGTATCCTGTACAACTTATTTCCAAAAGTAACAATAACAACACAGGGCCTTGATTCATACATAGCATGTCACTTCCATAAGTATGGTTGTCCTAATAATACATCACAAACATCAAGGGGAGCAACGTCACACAATACCTCATCCGTGAAGGGCTTGATGTTGTATGGAAGGCGACACTGTTGGCTCACGCGAAGATCCCGTCCTTGGTGAAGCCACCCGATGGTGTACAGTTGTGGATGTGTTGTAGTTGGTAAGTATAGCCACTTCACGACCTCTGCCAAAATGAGGTTCTTTTGGCTCCTGCTGTCAACAATTAACTATAGCAAGGAGCCCTTTACCCACATCTGGGAGTGGAAGAGACGCTCCTCCTCCTCTGGATCTTCAAGTTCCCACTTCTGGATCTTTGTGGTGGCAACGATGGCCTTGGGCTCCACACTGATAATCTACTTCCCTTTGTCATTCCCCTTGTCGTGTTTTGACTCAAAGTCGGAACACGCATATGATTCTGAAACTTTTTGCTTGGCCACTAGTGACTGCTTGGCTAGACACTCACTTGTGTTGTGAGTGGAGCTCTTATGGAACTCACACCACTTTCCCATGTCCTTTTTGGCTTCACGACACTGTTCTTTGCTTGTAGCTTAGGCAGGTTGTCTTGGGCTGCTCTGCCTTGGCTTTGTCCTTTGTTCTACGGTTTGGGGGCACCTTTCCCTCGCTTTGAATTCACAGATCCAAAGTCTCACTTCTTCTGTTTAAACTTTTACTCGATCTTGACAGCATATCTGTATGTTGTGTCGAGCGAGGAGATGTTCAGGACATCTATTTCTTCCTGGATGTACCTGCATAGGAAGCCATGGTATTTGAGTGCAAAATGTTGCTCTGAATCTTTAATACCCAACTTTGTGTGAAGGGTATGTAAAATATTGGTAAACACCAGCACGTCTTGGTCCCTTCCCTGCCACAACGTGGTCCACTTTATGTATTGATCCTCATATCTTTTGACAGGGTAGTACTACTCCTTGATGGCAATCCCAAATGAACTCCAAGTGGGTGAGGCTGAAAATAGTGATTCCATACTTTCATCCTTCTGCTTGCAGTAGGTTTCCCACAAGTCCTTGATGTGGGAGGTGGCTTTGAGAAGAGCGAAAGTAATATTTTCCCGACTGGAAAAATCATGAACAAAAAAATACCCTTCTAGTAGATTTAACCATTTATCTACAATGTCTACATCTATATAACCCTCAAATATGGGAATGTCAAAGTTAACTTGTAAAAGGGTGTGGCGCTTCCATAGTAGCTGCTGGAAGTAGATGTGTCACCCCTAGGTAGCCGCTTAAGGATCTGGGCAAAGTTGTCCATCATCTCATTCCTTTGTCACTCGAGGACCTCTTCGAGCAAGATTTTTGATAGGATCTCTTGCTCCTTCGTCTTTCTTTTCATCCGCCATGGGAGGCCGTTGGGATTTGTGAGGTTGGTCTTGCAAAGGTTTGACCAGTTCAAGCCCTAACTCCCTATATTCCGACCTCGTTGGGGGCATGCAAAGAAATACAGAGAAAGAGCAGACCGCTCTAAAACCAATGATCCGGATTTAAATAGGAATTCATCAAATTATAGATATAACCATACATATAGAGATGCAACATCAATAATACTTTATTTCATTACTATAAAATATTGAAATATGCTTACAAACATAAATGGAAATAAACTAGTTAGGGCAATGGTAACTTATCTCTGAGAAGAGATGTGGCAATGAGGCTCGAAGGCCTATTTATTGTTGAGAAACAATGGAAAACCCTAAACATCCAAAAACCTAACCCTATAAGATGAAATGCCAAATTGTGGATCCCGTTTGGGTAAATTGGCACATCAACTTCCCGGGGTCGTAACTTTAGCATACGATCTTCATTTGACACGCACAATATCTCATTAGAAATTTCTATCCAAGAACTACAATTTTGGGAAGAGCAACATCGGTCCATGGACCCATGTTGCTCCCATTTTTCCCAAAAAACGTTGTTTAGGGCCTCAAAACGGCTCCAGAAGTTTAGGGCTCGAAAAACTGCTAAAAATTGTAAATTGTGCTGCAATTAAGGAAACTGAAATGCTGAAAGAAACAATAGTCGGGGTCCAAGTGGACTTGGTGGGTGGCCACCAATATCCTCTTGGATCAATGGTGTTGTGTGTTGTCAGCGTTGGGTGGTGGCAAAATCTCAGTTATGGGTGACTGCGGCTATTTAGGAGGAAGCTCTTGTGTTCTTGTTTGTGTACAGGGGAAAGAAAAGCTTCTTCCATAGGATGTTGGTTTTGAATCCTAAGATGATGAAGTGTATATAACATGGGGCATGCCTCATTGCTATGAGTAGTATCGGTATAGATTCTACATCCTTGCCTCATAGTACACGGTGATGATGCCTGACTACCATATAGAAAGTCTGAATTGTATTGGTGGTGATGAGGGGGAATAAGATGAAATGGGTCTTGCATTGTTGTTGGTTGTTGTTTCTCTTCAAACACGCATAGAATGAAGTTGGATGCTTCATTCTCGGCGGGGGGAAAATGATGCAGTGGTTCAATCTCTACTTCGGGAAAATCCGCATTCTCCATGATAAATCATCGCATGAATCCTAATATTGGACAGAATAGAGAAATATGGGGAAGTGTTGCACATGATGGTTGTCGATACAAATTTGGAAAAGTGTGATGCCTGTACCTTGATCTCATTGGTTGGATGACATGGGGAATTGGATATAATCAGTTAAATGATCGTAAATCAGGGCATTGGTCGATTAAATGTTCTGGTGTATTGCACAGAGCACAAGTAGGTGATGGCGAGGTATGTGTCTGTTGATATCACCTCTGGCTATGGGTGGAGGTTGATGGACCTGTCGAAGGAGAGGCGCAAGAAGATTTTTCGCTTACAACATAAAAAATGTTTTTGGAACCATCCTTTTTGGAGAGTGATGGGGATTGGATTGGGTGAGTGATTCTAACACAACTCTATATTGAGGAACTTCAGGGCAATCATGGGTATAATGCCCGCACTCGTCGCTAATGGAACATGCGTGATTGGTGCGTAATCATTTAATATGTGTGGGTGTGTTGTTTTTCTCGATATGGGTTAGGGTTTACAGGCTCTTTTGGGGCATGTAGCAGAGCTTTGAGCTCTTTTAATTTGGGGCACTTATTGGTGGGGTTCCCTATGGTTTCACACAAAGTGCATAGTTGAGGGATCCTAGAGGAGGGAGAATTTGGGGCTTCCACCTTTTCACCTTTCTTATTATCTATTGGTTTTTCCTTAGATGGTGTTGGTAATAACACTGCATGTGGTGTAGGCGGTACTTGGGTATGCGATTTATGGGGTGCCTTATTGCTATTAGGAGGAATAGAGACTATCCTTGTTGTAGTGTAACATGTGCTAGCTGGTGTGGCATTGGGGGCCAAATACCATATTGGTATTGCAAGGTTTATGTGAGGCAATGTGAGCGTTGCGATGAATTGGTGTGAGACAAAACCGAATGGTGGATATAAGAAGGACGTATTGGTGATAGAGTTAGGTAAGACATTTGGATTAGTAGCAACATCGTTGTTATCATCCAAAACTGGTTCTTGCTTTTGGATGGTGTTTGATGAAGTAATCATGCACACTGGTGCTCTGGTATTTAGGACAAACTCTTGTCTTACCGAAGGGTCTCCTAGGAATGTTCCTAGGAGGTTTGATGGCTTAAACTGGCGAGGATGATACTAAGGACAACACACATCTGGTGTGTGTGAGGTTTCCTTCTCATAGTATGTAAGTTGATTAATGGTAATGACCTTCCCATCATGGGGGAACGTCATTTTTCTAAACATTGATGAGGCAACTACGAGAATTTCATATATATAGCTTTGAACTAGGAGGATGTTGTAATCCAACTCGGCATCGAGTAATTCAATGTCTATTAACACATTTTTTCCAACCAAATTAACTGGCACGCTAGGGTATAAACCAACAGGGGTTGAAGGGTGTCCATCGTATGCTCTGAGCATTATGTCAGAAGTCTTAAGTTCAGGGGATCCTAATTTTTTCCAAATGGATTTGGACATGATGCATGTGGAAGCCCCTTTGTCGACAATGCAACAATGGATATTCATATTCTAGACTAAGATAGGGATTTGGAAAGTGACGACTAAGGGTAGCCGGAGTAGCTCTATCCAAATCCAAGACCATAAGGCAGGAATCAAATGGGTTGATTGTGCCTAGAGTGGAAAGTAGGGCTTTCCATTGGGTGGGACACATTTACAGGACTTCAAGTGCTGACATAGATAATGGTGATTGTTCTCAGTCGTTGACTATGTTGTGGCTATGGAATGCTTTTGAGTTGTGTGTTGCACATCGTAAGGGTCCTTTGACCATTTTCGGCATAGGTTCTACAGAAGGTCGAGTGATGATCAATGGCCCTGTAGATATTTCTATAGACGAGATGGACAGTTTGGGCTCTAGGGGAGCTTCATAGCCTCGTTTCCTTGTTTGCAAAAGGATATCTTCCCCTGTCACGAAAATATAGTGATTAGGGGAGTTATGGGGGTTCCCTCCTCATGGATTAGTTTGGGGAGTTTTTTGTTGGGTGTTAACGACTCCCTAATGGGGGATAGGGTCCAGTTGCAGCTTGTTGACCGCCTTGCCCCCTACTATCTTGTATCCTTTTTAAGTCAAGAACTTGAGGACAATGGTGGGTATAATGAGTGTACTCTCCATAGATAGCGCATGTGTGATTATTCTGAAGACTAGTGTTCTTTCCTTGTTTCTATGCGTTATTATTGGCCATACACTAGTTTTGGTTCCGGTTGGGGTTATCCCTTCCCGGTGCCCTTGGGGGTTGCAATTGATTACTGGCCCCCCACTCAAGTTCTCCCTTTGGATTTCTCTTTTATTTTTCCTTAGTGGCATTGGAAGGATTAACTAATTCATTTGTTCCTTCTATTGTTGTTGTGAAGCGAGAGAAGGTTGCACTAGATTCACTTGTGCATTATTTTGCATTGGCAGGATGTTCTGTTACTATGATGGGAAAGGAGAGTATTTGTTTCCTTGTCCCTGGTTTACGTACTGACTATGGGGAAAAACTTCTTGTATGTCTCCAAGAGGAGTATCAGTTTCCCTAAGGGGGAAGATACGAGCCTCCTTGCAGTGGCTAGTAATTGTTAACCATGTTGACTATATTCTGCATAAGTGTGGGTTGACCATTATAGTACCGTCAATGTTTCAATGGTGGTGTGTTATGGGTAGCATCATATGCTTGGCCATTGAATGAATACCCAGGGTTTTTGTATTTTTTTTATGGTGATTTTGGGATAGGGACCCAATTCATCTATCATCACTACTAGATGTACCTGGGATCTCTATAAGTTTGCAGGTGTGGGGCATCTGGAAGCACATGATAAATGTACCCAGACTAGGTATAGTTAAGCTCTAGCTACTGGGCCTTAATAATGGATTCTTCCTCAATTTGCGGGGATTAATTTTCCACGTCCTTAGATATTTTAGATATGAGGGATCTCAGGAATATGTCCAGGAGGACTTTATCTTCAAACTAGGTTTTGCAGAGGCTATGACATTTTCACCATTCATGTAGATGGTCCGAGATGTGAGTAGCATGTGTTTTCTTGAAGTTGGCGAGGAGTTCCAAACTCGAATCATGGCGGATTGGGAGATGGAAGAAGGTAAGGAAAGCAATATCTAATGAGAAAAAGCTCCTATGTGATGCAAAGGGTTGGTCTACATACCATTTCGCGGTGGGCCCAATTAGGGTTCATTGAAATAGTCATAATCTAATAGTATCTTCTATGTTACTATTATACGAAAACCACAAGTGAAATGTCATGACATGGTTTCTAGGGTCTTCGCCTTGTTTTCCATTGAACTTTGGAATGTCTTAAGGGAGCTTGGTGGGCATAGCTGGCTAATTTGGCCATGGGTGATTGGGTCATTGGTTAGCTTGCTTAAATTTAGTAGATTTAGTGAGGCTAAGAATAGGATCTATGCATTACCTACCATCACAAAACGATTATGAACATCTATATGCAACAAAGTCCTTTGTGGGGATGTCACAGGAGAATTACCATGATGGGTACCTCTGGGACTATCTAGAGGAAATGTGTGTGCTCTCCCAAAGGGGGTAGCATGTGGGGATCCTTATGGAGTGGTGAAGGGTGTACTTTGTTGAGGAGGAGTTCTAAGAAAAGATGCGCCAATAAAGGAAGACCCAATAATGGTGGCTAAGTGACGTCCTCTCGGCCTAAATGGTTGGAGTCCTGATACACCTCCCGCCAATGGGGGGAGGTTTAAAAAACATTTAGATCAATGGGGAGCTGTGGGGTCCCCTATTTTGTTGATTTATAGTGTGTGCTACTTTGTGTTTGATGAGGGAAGGAGATAAATATCAATGCAATTGGATCACATACATAAAACAAAGAGAAATTTTAAATTGTTTATTTTCCTTTAATTTAAACTATGTAATCAAGAAAAAAAGAAAAAGGTTTTTGTTTGTTGTGCATGACAAAAATTCCTATGAAGACCTAATCATCCTATCCACTCTTAATGTAATTGGGCCTTGTAGAGATATCTTCTAATGGGTCCTGGGGCAACATCCCGAAAGAACTAGCGACGCCTTCCAGCAACCATAGAATCAACCAAGATAATGGTAATGAGGCTCAAGTGTTGCCTGCACCATCACCTATAGGGAAAGGATTCCCTATATTTGGTCACTAAGTACCTTCATCCTACATGAGCATTCGAGTCTTTATCTTCTTGGTAGTTAGTTACTAGTACCGAGCACTAGATGGGTCAGGTGGCCCCAAAGAGTATCACATGCACTGGACCTAAGCCGAACCCCCTCTGAATTGGCTCTTTGCCAGGCTCAGGTATTATTTTCTGTGGGATGATTGAAGGATTTTAAGATCCCTAGAAATTCAACAACTATGTTTCAATGTTGTAACATAACCATGGCAGCTTATGGGATGCCTACACCCAAAGGTCGTAACCTGAACTACAAATTTTGTGGTGGCCCCTGTGGGGAAATTTAATTGGTTCACATTATGGTTATTTTTAAGGAGTCTTACTTCACTTATGGAGTGATTTTTTAAGTGAAAATAGACTAAGTACCCAAAGCTCCACAAAGCTGGAGGCTTTCTTGAGTAAAAAGCACACGAAGGCTTAGTGGGTGATGCAAGTCAACATATAAAGTGTGATAATATGTGGATATGCGATGATCCTTTTCAATATACTTCTAATTATGCTAAGTTTTGATTGTTCCTTGTGTGGGAAAAAAGAAATATGTCTGTGGATTATGGGCCACTTACTTTTTCCCTATTAAACTATGTGGAGTTTAATAAGGGAGATGGAAATTCAAATGTTTTTAAGAAGGTTTTCATATGCAATCCCAGCTTTGTCTAAGAGATGCAAGGGAAGCAGAGATTACTTACTTTCTCTGGTAACATTTGCTCCTAGTCCCAAAAAAATTTCTTTGGTTAGTAGAAATATTAATGGATAATGGGCCACTTACTTGCTTCACTAATTAAGCTATGTGATTTGCAGAAATCTTAAACAAAATAGTTTGAAAACATATGTGGATTTTGGCCACTTACTTTTATCCCTAATTAGGCTATGTGGGTATTTTGCGAATACATAAAAAACTTCTAATTGTTTGACGAATTATGGTTCATCAAACAACCAAGAGTACTAAAACAAAAAATATTGAATGCATAGGTGAAGGAAACTCACTAAAGGCTACCAATCACCTGATAAAACTGAACAATACAAGGTTTTTCTTACTCTCTGTTTACCACATGTTTTTTTCAGACACAAACACGTTCTTGCAGTTTTTTCAGAAATAGACGTGCGCTCGCGTCTTTCAGAGGAAAATGTTCGTGGGCGAGAAAGATTAGAAAAAGTTTTACTTCTGCGGGCTCAAAACAGATCCTGTGGGTCTGTAAAAAATCCAGTGAGGTGAAGAATGCCTTGTACAATGGTTCTGCAAGGAGGAGGTCCTAAAAAAAAATCTCTAGATTAATGAAAAGAGTTCAATATGATCGCCATTCCCGTTGTAGTGTTTTTGGAGCACAAATGTACCAAAAGACACCCCCTTAGCAGTAGACTGTTCCCAACAAAGGATCGCAATCAAAATTGGCGTTGTTAGTGGACAAACTTAAATAAACAAAACATTGTAAGTAGTAGAAATAATGCATACATGAACATGAACTAAAAAAAGAGGTACATAAACAAGACAATGCTCAAATGGAACAAACACATCAATAATATATGGAAAAACCTCCATTTACTGATTGTTGGTCGTAGAGGTTGAATACAATTAGAATCTCGGACACTTGAAGAGAATTCTTTGAGCTATGGAGCTCAAAAATCCTGAGCAAGGGGGTTTCTTTCCTCAATCTCTTTGCAAGTTTCTCCTCTCTCTCAAATAAGTGTGACGACTCTCCAATGGTGGGTTCCTCTTCTCTCACTAAGATGTTGGGTTGATTAGAAGCAATTTGGCCAACATGCTAGTGCTCTTCACTTGGCTTCAACAATGCAATGGTGGTTTGATCAAACAACAATTTGGCCAGCATAACAATGTCTCATGCTTTGGTTCTCCCATCGCCTGTTGATATAGAGTTTTTTGAATCCTTCTTCCCTCTCTTGGTACATGTACGATAAAGACACATGAGTAGTACAAGAGGATTCCACTGTGGGCTGCATATGTCCAAGGCGACCTGAATTTGGTTGTACTAGACTGATCTCATGTCAGAGAGTCGATCCTAAGTGGGCAAAGTGGTCCCGAATTGCTGAGTCATCATCTTCTGCTACTGCACGGATTTTGGAGGTTATGTCGCACATGCACATTTATTGAAGAAATATATGCGCGACCTTAATTGATTTTCCTTTACAAAATTTGGACCTGAGGAGAGCTTTGATTTTTTTTAAACTTCATAATGTATTCGACTAAAAAAATGTCCACATGTGCATTCTATTGGACACTTTTAATGTCTTCTTGATTGTACTAGCATGTGTATGATTATTTGGTGTTAACACTAATAATGGAATGTGGATTTTGTGTAATTCCATAAGGTACATGCTTTTCATACATCTTGTTTCTCAAGTGCTCCTTTGGGGAGGCCAATGCTTATTTGCTACATAATCTTCAAGGTGCCATCATGCAAATGGCCAAGTATTTTGTGCCAAAGTTCACCGACATCACGACTCTATGTTTTCCTTGCCTTAGTTCTTAATGAAACACAATCTTCCACATCTAGATTATACAAGTTCTTCACACGAACCTCGATTTTCTTCACTTATATTGCAGCTATGTGTCTCAAGAATGATTTCCCTTTGTTGAATATCACATCATAACTACGGTATTCCAAAACTGCAACAGAGATGAGGTCCTCTTTAGGCCTGGAAAAAACATGACATCCTTGAGTCTGAGAGGGGAGCCTGAATCCCTTTGAAAGGTGACTATACCAATCCTAGTCACGCTATACCTTCCCTCATCCCCCAACTCGATATGCATATGGATATATTTTTGCTCCATGTCATTGAAAAAGTCTATACACCTTGTCATGTGGAACGAAGCACTAGAGTCCAAGTACCACTCACTCCCCATCACTATGTTTCCCATGCATACGATAAGGGTGAAGTGAAGCTCAAATTGTGAAGCCAAAACTTCACCTATTTATCCTCCTAAGGTATTCTTGCTTGAATTTTTGTGTGGACACTTCATGGCATAGTGCTCGAATTCATGACAATTGAAGCATTTAATTTTGGACCAAATATTTCTTCTTGCCCCTTAGCTGGATTTTGGTTTGGTTTGAGATTTATTCCCTTTTCCCTTCTTTGCCTTTCCAACCAATGCAAATTTTTCTTCATCCTCGCCCTTGGATGAAGTTCCATCTCTAGTATTCTACCTTATTTCCTAATCTTGTACCAAATCGGATCATAAGATTTCCCAATTCGGTAATTTCTCTCTCCCTTTCGTTGAATCTTGGTAGCTATGCCAACTCTTGGGAAGGCCGAGAAGGGCTAGGCTTACGAGGTCACCATCTAAAAAGTAACACCAAATTCTTCAATCTCATCACAAAATTTTGTGAACTTTCTCAAATACTACTGAATAGTGTCATTCTTCTACATCTTGATATTTCAAAGTTTATCCTTGAGTGCTTGTTTCCTATGGTCGCTACTATTCTAGAACAAATCTTTCAGTTCCTAACACATTGCATAAGGAATTTCTTTCCCATGGATATTTGTGACAATGTGGTCACACACTCCCTCCAATATTATTCTCCTTTCCTTGGCTAGACTTTTCTTCCATTGGGCTAGGTCCTAAACATCAGATTCCACTAGTTTTGCAACATCTCTCTTGATGTATTCTAGCAAGCCATTGTCATCCATCAATGCCTCCATGTGATCCTTCCATGCAATGAAATTATAGCTTTCTTCAAAGGCATACTCTAGTCTCAGCCCGTTGAAGGCCATCTTCCAAACCCTAAAGAGATCCTGCCACATTAAACTACAAATTCAAATCTCCTAAGAAACAACTTTGAAATTTCTGCTCTAATGTGAATCCTACTATGATACCATGTAGAAATTATGGTGCATATTTGCACATTCTCATGAATTTTTAATCAAAATCACAAGACACAAACCTACTCTACTGCTTTACAAAATTCAATTCACAATTTAGAACATCAATCACGAACATGCAATGAGAAATAACACACATGCACATAGTATTTTTCTAGGGGAAATAAATATACTAAAAACCCCTATGCATGCTTGCATTAATATGATGAATAGATATGTATTACAATTTATTTTCTAAACTGAGTACAACCTGCAAGTGAGTAACCTATCTCGTTTCTCACTAAGAAGCTCTGACCCAGACTTAGTAAGTTTCTACCTATGCTCAAGCCCTTATTTCCTTGTGCAATTCCTTGAGAAATTATGCCCCTATTATTTAGGAAATTCCTCAAATTGATTGTGCAATTCCCAACGTTGATCATCTGACTGCATGCAACACATGTACACTCAAGACTAGTCTACAACTGACATTACATGTCCTTGTAATCTCCACCACAACTAGGGAACTCAAATTCTCTGCATTCACTAGCTATTCTGGGTTGATTGATCATTTAATTGGATGATCACTAAGTTATACTAAAGTCTCACTGCACAACTGACCTTCCACTAGTTCCTCCAACAATTGGAACTAGTTTAACTAAAAGCAACTTGAAATAATTGACCTTGATTGCTAAAAATTAACAATCACACATACTTAACTGAACTCTAACTCCAACTCGAATTTACCGAGTAAACTAGGTGACACAAGCCATGTTACACAAGTTAATTGCATTCAAATTATCTCTTGATGTGGAAATTCGAATTTTCTCAATTTAATCAAGGAAAAATTAAATTGAGATTTCTTGCTGCATTTTTTAACATACATCCATATCTTCCTTGAATTCAAATGAAAAAGTAAATAACTCATTTCCGCATGCATAAAATCGAATAACCTGTTTCATTTTTGGCTTCTAGGATTGCTCAAGCCATGATTCCATAAACCAGGGAGACAACCACATCCCTGCGAATTTTCCAACAAGGATGCGATACAAGAAGGCAAGGGTTGGTCTCGTTGCTTCGTTGGGGAGGGATACAGAGGGGATAGCCTCAACTCACTTAACAATTTGAAGGATGCTAATTTAGGAGAGACCCCCTCTGAGGATTCCATCTCTGAATGAATCAAAGCTTAGGCTTTCTATGGAAGGAATGTGAAACCACAGAGCCTACTTTAAATTAAAGAGATACTTAAGATTAGTTAATTATTACACAATAATTTAAATGAGTTTATTTACATTCATAGAAAATTTACTAAAATCAATTCAAATCATCTTTTTGGATGGGGTGATATGAAGGGGACAAGTTTAGTGCTCCCTCCCACGCCCTTGGAATCTCCCCAAGTCTAGTGGGAGGTGTTACTTTCAATTAACCCAACCTTCATATTTATCTCATGGAAATTAGGTTACAAAATTCCTCTTACCAAAGTTATCAGAATTAAGTTTGGACAACACCATACACCATCACGTTCAACTCATGGAGAGGTTTTTGGTGATATAATGTTTTCCTCAATTTGGTCCCCAGATTAAAATTCACACCTATTTGATTCTTCAGCCTTAATCCCATGCTACATTAACAAGTAACTATCACATATCACCCACATGGCACTACCACCTCACATGACGTCCGACATGGTGCCCACCATGTCACAATGCCATCACACTTTTTCACCTTCATGACACACCCTCTACTAAGAGTGTCTTGCTCCTAGACTTCCACGACATGACATAACCGTTCTCATCAAGTGAAGGGGTAAATTCCCATCCCATGCCTTGTTTAAGTTCGCAAACACACCTTTCCAATCCACATAAGCCTGAACCATGCAACATGACAAATATTTACTCCTTAAGTGATAGGGACAATTATCATCCAATGGCTTCTATTAGTTCACGTCCCGTCTTCAAAACATACTGCAATCCTCTTCGAGTTCCAATGCTCCTTGGTGACGTGGCTCCAAACCATGTCAAATTCCCCTTCTATGCCATTTAGTGACCCTATTCTAGGTGGGACCACCAAACACAGACATGTTAGTCCCAATATTCATGTTATCTCCCTTCCAATCCCGATGACATCACTTTGGCACATCATGCACCCATGTGACAACGACATAGCCTTCACAAGCATACATGTATTCTAATAGTTTAGCCTAGCTTAGGAACCCATTGGCTCCTTGCATTCATGCAAACCCAAAAATTCCCATTATATGGTTTATGGTCATTGTCGACCAATCCATGTTACTTAATACATGGTCATTTTCCCTAGAACATGTTTCCTTCTGCTTCCTCGACGCAAACATTTCTCTATTTAGATAAAGGAAACTTATTGTCGCATCTCACACTTACTGCCTGCTATTCCATCCAACCATTCTCAATGGACCCTTACACCTCTGTGACATGACAAATATTTTGGTGGTGGGTGACGAGAAAATCCCTGTCCGATGCATACATACGCTGCCATCACTTGGTATACTAGGATGACATGACATGAATCTTTTTCAGCAATAGAATGGGAATTTTCTCATCTTATGCCATGGTATCTCTATGCCTTATCTAATTCACAAATTTCCTTTATATCCTTAATCTTGAACTTAAGTTTATTTCCTTGAACTTAGAAAATTATACTTTCAGGGACCATTCTCAGGCTCCCTTGAGGTATGTGTCACTCAGAATAGTACGTCTCCAATGAATCTTATATACATGCCCCTTTATCAAGCACTTGAATGAGCCAATGGTGGTCAATGTAGCTCTGCTTACCAAGAATAGTAAATACCTACCGTGCTCCATAATGGATGCACCCTAATATCATTAAAACCAATGAAAAGAATACAATGAAGCATAAAAGTAATCAATAGACTAAACTAGTCAAATATACATGATCATTGACAACAATGAAATCATGCACAATATAGCTTAGGTGAGCCTAATGGGAATGCATATAAGACTATACCAATGGCTTGTAACTCAGATATACATCAATAATCCTAGGGATATGCAAGTCCCTTCACCATGAGAATAATGCACATTCATGTCATTATTAACAAATAGGAATAACACCATTCCCATGTAAATAATGTTGATGCACACAATGTTATATAACAAAATAATATCAATTTCATTCAAAGTGTAACATATACATATACAAGTGTTTATACGTAACACTAATCTAATAATCTTAGTGACTGGAAACTAAGGGAAGGATTTCCACTCTCCACCCAATCGTAGGCCAAATTACAATACTTTTACAGTTGACCACCCTAATCCTCATTCAGATTCCGAAGAGAAGTGCTTAAGGGAATTCAACCAATTCCAATCAGTTAACCACATAGGAATCCAAATATTACTCTACCTCCACCTCCTTAGTTCATAAGCATGTACTCCAGTGTCTCCACCTGTTCACCTAGGAATCTAGACTACATTAATAGTCAACTACTAATCCTGTACTCATCCAAAAATACATAAAGTCTATCCTCTACACACCAATGATCCAAAGAACATAAATATCCCACCTTCTCAAACTAATAGGGCTCCAGAATACTATACATATCCACTTGTTCCTCCCTTTTCCATACTACCTCGCTTGCATCCTCTCTATCACCAACATTTTCCCAACATTCTCCTTTGCTTTCTCATATTCACTAGTAAAACCATATATGCCTATCCCAACATATAAGCACCCATAACCCATAACTGATCCTGTGATTTACTACTCCAGGAATCCCATGCTTGTTTCCCAGTTCATTGTTGCTCTTTTACACCATTCGCAGTCCTCTCTTTGTGCTATTGTGACAATCCCCCTCTCCTCTTATTTTGTCGACTCTTTTCTTCCACCAACCCCCTTGCATGGCCCTTGTTTCTTGACCACATAGTGCATCCCATGAGGTATGACAAAGGGGTATGGGCTTTTCCTTAACTTAGGAAGCCCATCCTCCACCTCCCTGCTTTCCATGCAGAACATTAAAACTCAGTTAGATGGATGGTATCCGCTAATGCATAACCTTGACTTGCCAACTTCTCAAGTAACTCGTCCTCAAAACTCTAAATCCTTGTCCACTCCTCTAAGCTAGTCATTGTGTTTACATTTTCAAAATATTTACATGAAGTAAAATTCATAATGATAATTACAAGAGGGATTACAAAAAGGGTTGTTATAGACCCCATCCCCTTAGAGGAACACCATATTCATTGTTTTATACCTGAACACAATTTCAACCATGCTCTATTCCAAACACAAAAATTCATTATTAGCTTTATATACACAACCATTTACATTAATTTACAATCATATTTACATTTTCTTAACCAACAAATGAAAATGGGTATGACACCCTCATTTTATCAACCATCTCCTATGTGGCCCCACATGGTCCAAAGTGACTCCACTACACATTGAACTGCTCACTCAATTCAAGAGCTTGTTTTTCCTCTAATCTAGAATGCATCATGGCTTCAACTAGAATTCTCCCTTGGATCCCACTTGTATCATAGACCAAACAACAACATGACTAACATAATGTACATACTTTTTAAGTAAATATATATGGAAAACATCATGAGCCTTAACTTTGGGTGGTAAATTCAATCTATATTCCATTGGACCCACTCTTTCTAAAATATCAAATGGCCCACAAAATTGTGGTGCCAACTTGGCATAAGACCCAATCCTTAAAGAACTCTTCCCTCATATGATGTAGAGACACAAATGATATCCCACTTGGAATTACTTGTGCATCCTTTTTTGATTTGCATAGATCTTCTGCATATATTGAGCTATCTTCAAATGATGCCTAATAGAAATTATTTCTTACTCAATATCCTTCAACATATCAGGCCTTATATGCAACTTGTTCATTCAATCACACTATATAATAGGAATGTTGTATTTCTTGCCATAAATAGCCTCAAATGGACTCATCCTTATTGACTCTTGCTACCCATTATTATAAGAAAACTATAAAAAAGGTAGAAACTCTTCCCACCTCCTCGGCCAGTTCATGACATACATTATTAGCATGTATTCCAACACTTTGTTTATCCTTTCATTATGTCCATTTGTTTGGGGATGATACGTTATTCTGAAGGTCAAATCTGTCCCAAAAATAGCGAACAATGCCTTCCAAAACTTAGAGGTGAACTTAACATCCCTATCTAAGATAATATTCTTGGGTACACCATGCAATCTCACTATTTCCTTTATAAAATTTTGGATAATGTTGCTTTCCCTATCAATGGATTTAAAAACCACAAAGTGAGACACCTTTCTCAACGTATCCATCACCACCATTACCAAATCATGTTGCCTAGTTATTGTTGGCAGCCTAGTAATGAATTCCATTGAGATGACTTCCCACTTCCATTCTAGAATGGGGATTTGTGGTAGAAATCTCGTTGGGTGTTTACATTCCACCTTTACTTGTTGGCATTCCAAGAATTTAGTGATGTACTCAGCCAAATCCCCTTTCTTGTTATGGAGTTTTTTCTCAGGAGTTAAATTAAAAAACCATTAGTATGCTACAAACTAATGACTGTACTTACCTTGTCAAACAAGGAAAATGATAATATTTCCACAAAAAGGTTATTTTCTTCTTCTAGCTGACATGCTCCATATTTTTCTAATGTAATTTGATATATGTGAGACTATCACTTCATGGGTATGTATCTTTGAATTTATAAAGGCTTAATTGATTAATACCATTTACTAAAACATGCTTTCATCATATACCATCTTCTTCAATACATGAACAAATCATAAATGGAAGTTAATTGAAAAGGCAGTGCTTTATGGGAAAATAAGATAGTTAATCCCCATTAACCGAAATCATCATCTTTCACATTGTAAATCAAATTCTCATTAATGAATCATAAGTGACCCTTGAGTAGTGCATGATTAGGAAACTTGAAATTTCACTATGTAGAGAAGAGTTATATGGGAGTGTGGAGGTAAATACATGATGAGATGGAAAATGTGTTGGGCATTGGTATTCAAGGCTTTCTACACCATATTCATCATCAAATGGCTAAGTGTGGAACATGTCTTGTGTGGGAGAAGGTTCTATGCAGAGTGTGAAGTGTAGAGGAATATCGTTGTGTGATAGAAGAACTTGTGTGGGAGAAGAATACATGTGAAAAAGAACATGTGTGTAGGAAGAGTCTATGTGGAATGCGTTGAAAGATTTTAAGAAAAAATTCTCTGAAAAAGTTTTAAATATGACTAACTGTTGTGGATACATGAAATTTCATTTGACACGTAATGGAACTATAACACATGGACAATTGTGAAAATAAGAGGAAAGAAAATAAAAAGGAGTGGTGTGAGTAGATAAACCTAGAAATCATAGGTAATACATGAAAATGGATCAACAAGCACAAACTATAATGAATACTTCACCTTTTTTTTCCTAAGTTTAATTATACTGGTAAGTTACCCAACTATATTCCTCGTTGGAAAATTCCACAAAGAGGCATGAAGAACTTAAATTTAATGGATTTATTTCAAATTGATAAGTTATTGGTACTAAAAATTGATCAAAATCTAATGGCTTTCTAGGGGACATGAATAAACATGCTCGTCAAAGTTATGCCAACATTATCACAATAATGGAAACATGACAATCAAAAGATGTATGAAGTATCAATAATATTTGAAATTCAATTTTGTATTCATTTGCTTGCAAATGTTCTAACTAAATTAAATATATTAAGTAACAAATTCAAGAGGAACATATTGATATAACATCTATTAGTATGCAACTAGATGTTCTTAATGAACTTCTTCTTGTGATATATCTTTGGAGTAGGTTTTCAACATGTTTCATATTTGTTGAAGAAATTAAAGGATGGAAAATTAGAGTTTATTGATAATACAAGTACTTCACATGTCGACATATTGATTGTGTTCACTTGGATAAAACATTTGTATAAAAGGTGATTCATTGTATCAATGATAGGTTCACAGGTTTTCATAGACTTTTAGATATTCATTACAACAAAATTATTCACTCCTTGTTCTTACTCTAAAGAAAAGAATGAATTTTTTTTTGAAACTAAATCAAATGATGATTAAAATGCTCATGTGAAAATTTTGATATTGACAAAAATGTAAATGAAAAATATAAACTAAAAAAAGTACGGTTAAAACATGAAATTGTGTAAAGGAAAACCTAAATAGTATGTGTTATTTAAATCTAGTCAAATTATGATAAATTGTTATTACCTTTTTTAATAACATTACTAATTATGAAAGAATATTGTCTAAATTAATTTATATAAAAAATTTGATCAATTTAGAAACGTTAGACATTTTGATGTTTTAAATTTCCCAGTAAATTTCTTAAAGTAAATTGGAACACAATTCGTCTTTCTTTCGTTCGTTAACATGCAAATCTTTACAAAAAGTACAATCAAAACATGAGAATTGTGTAAAGGAAAACCTAAATAGTATTTGTTATTTAAATTTAGTCAAACTATGATAAATAGTGATTACTTTTTCTAATAACATTATTAATTATGAAAGAATATTGTCTAAATTAATTTATATAAGAAAATTTGATAAATTTAGAAATGTTAGACATTTTGATGATGTAAATTTCCCGAGTCAATTGCTTAAAGTAAACTGAAACACAATCTGTCTTTCTTTCTTTAACATGCAAATTAAAAAAAAAAATACAATTAAAACATGAGAATTGTGTAAAGGAAAACCTAAATAATATGTGTTATTTAAATTTAGTCAAATTATAATAAATTGCTATTACTTTTTCTAATAGCATTATTAATTATGAAAAAATATTAATTATAAAAAAATATTGTCTAAATTAATTTATATAAGAAAATTTAATAAATTTAAAAACGCTAGACATTTTAGTGTCGTCAATTCTCCCGAGTAAATTGCTTAAAATAAACTGAAACACTATTCGTTAACATGCAAATCTTTCAAATTCAGACCAATTCAAACCAATTTTTATTTTCATTTCAATCACACAACACTAACATGGAGAAAAGCCAAAAGCTGAGATATCCGGCCGCTGTATTCGACTGTTGGTGCTAAAGAAAATCATAATTTTACCACGGATCAAAGTTGACATAGTCCCCCACTGTTACTAAAAAGTCAGACATAAATATTAGAATTCCAGCCCCAATCAAAATCCCAGTCGAAAAGGTAAAGAAAAATAGGAAAATACTAATAATTTCAACCCAAAATCAAAATCTATTATTAATATGAAAGGGAAACGTAAAATAAAAATACTAAGAATTCCAACTGAAATCAAAATACCATTGAAAATGAAAAGTTATTGGAAAACTGAATTTTCAATGTTATTATGCAGACCTTTCAACACTCGTTCAGAGCTTTCAGACTCAGATCAATGCAATGTATTCTTCATTTCAATCCAACAACACTAATTTTATGAATTTTATCTAAATATTCACCCATATTGCTTTCATTCTGGTTTGAGAAACCGTTAATCTATTCCCTTCATATTTTCCTACTAAATCTCAATCTCAATTAATTATTTTCCTACTAAATCTCAATCTCAATTAATTAGTTCCCCAAAGCAGATTCTATTTTTCTATTAATTACTATAAATTTAGCGTTATAATCTTTCGTGCAATTTTTTTTTTTAAATTTAATTTCTAATTTCAGTGGCAAGGACTAAACTATGATTTTATATCTTAACCATAGATTTAGTAATCAACACAATTGAATGATCAATAAAGGTGGATTGTGAAGTTACAATAATTATGTTGTAACATGATGCTACTCCCTATTATATCTTCTTGGATCAAGAATCAAGGATTGCCAATATAATTTCCCCATTCCTTTACCCTTAGAGTTGTCATATTTATCTTAGAATTTTTATGGAAAACCTTTGAGGAATGCCAAATGACTCTACAATATGGTTTCATTTAGGATTTTTGTGTTGGTGATCCTTTATGTTTTTTCCTTCTCTAAATAGGTAAATTCCAAGGAGGGTCTAATGGCATATCTTGTAAGCTCTTCAACATTAAGGAAGAATTAAGGAAGTTGTCATATTTATCTTAGAATTTTTATGGAAAACCTTTGATGAATGACCAATGACTCTACAATATGGTTTCATCGAGGATTTTTGTGTTGGTGATCCTTTATGTTTTTACCTAGTCTAAATAGGAGATTCCAAGGAGGGTCTAATGACATATCTTATAAGCTCTTCAACATTAAGGAAGACATGTTTCTCTCCCATGACTTATATGGGACACATTCAAATTAGCTCTAGGCTAGTTGTAATGTATATGAAGCCCCCAAACCTTTGATTGGACCACCCTATTCATACAGACCATCTGCATAATATGGAACACCCTCCTGTTATGCTCAACCTAACCTAGATGTGCTCCAAAGTATTATTATTCCTAGCACATTCCACTAACACCCACCACTTGGTAATGTGTAGGGCCTCATACCAATGCTTTGTGTATAAACCAACCCAATTCCACAACCCTTGACCCACCCACATGTGCATTTTGTTCAAGTCCCTCACTTTGTCACTTAGAAAACGGTAGAACAATCAAAACTCAAGCCTAATCAACCTATGAATTGGTAATAAGGTCAAAATAGGGGAAACTATAATAAAGAAATAACAATAAAAAACAAAACCAAAACCCAAATGAACAAAAAATCATGAGAACTCTACCTCGAATAACAAAAAAATGAATAACAACAAACATTATGCCGAAAACCAAAATTGAAATAAAAATTAAGGGAATTATCCAAACAATCCTCATTGACACAATAATCACCAATATGTAGTGCGTAATGACAAGCACCACATTCATGAGTGCCCACTTATACCCTAGTTGAGATGAATGTAAAGTCCTTATCAACCCAAAGTTGCATTAACATTTCCTCAACAACTTGTTGAAATTCATAACCATTTCCTTCCTAGCTATGACAATCCCTTTGGTCACCCCTCTTGCAAATATTATTATGGACTATAAATCCATGTAAATAATGTGGAAATGTCATACAAAGATTCATTGAGGAGAGGAAATGGATTCAGAGCTTGAGTGGAGAAGTTGTTGGGGGAATTGCTTGGGGAAATGACTAAACTCAGAGTTGCATTCAAGAAGTCACCTATTGGCCTATAGGAATTTAAGGCAATTCTATACAAGCATTTAAGAACATGGTATGGACACTCACACACTAGAACAAGGTTGTCTTGTTCTTGTGAAACATGTTGGCGTGGTTAACACATAAGGGTAAGCACAAGAGACAAGAAAAAAGGGAGTGAAAAGAAGACATCCCACAATAGTTAGTGCTCTTCATGAGTGGAGGAGAGTAAAGCGAGGAGGTCTTGTTGGAAGTGGAGCACATGCACATACAACAAAAAGTATAAGGTGGAGGGGATATTGAGAGAAAGATTAGAGAGAAATATCAAGAACAAGACAAGAATGTTGCAAAAAATATTGCATAGGTAGAGGTAATGGTGGAAGGAATGTTGGTATGCATGATTGCGGCATAGAGAGAAACAATGAGTTGTTAATGAGGAGAAGGAGCGAAAATGGTTGGAAAAGTATTGTTGGGGTCACAAGGTGGAATCATTGTGAGGTCCTTGGACCCCTAGGTGGCTTATTGACTGGTTTTAGTACATTCCCTTGAGCTCTTATTTACTCAGGCTCTGAATCTAGCTCAGGGGTGGTTATCTATAAGAATGATTGCAATGTGGATTAAATTATGGTTGGGAGGATATTCGAAGTCCCTCATCTAGTTGTCAACATCTTGATATAAACCAGATAAGTGATCATTTCCTATACATGCTTGTAACATGAATGCTCAATGAATATCTTTTATACATTTAAGTAGGAACACCTGACTTATTACATGGACATGGATGATTAGCTATCTAATGTGATTATGGAAAATATGTACTAACTAATATGGTGGAGTTGACCTTGAGTATCCTTTTATGAGAACTGCTAGTTGCATGCCTGGTGGTATATAGCAACCAAGACTTATTTTATTGCCTTATACCCCTTAGTTATCTTTTTCAATAAGAGTATGAGTGGCAACTAACTTTTTTGATGCATGATGTTTATGGAACATTTGGATTACTTGATTATCTCATGTGCTTGCTACCTTGTATCCCGAAGGCTTAGAAGCTTATTGTTGCGACCATCGTTGCATATCATTGCCTTAATGGTTATAGGAATAAATGCATGGTCATTTGAGTGGTTTATTGTGGTGCAAAAACACTCTCGATCGAGATAATATGTCCATCTATGTCTGTGATGAGATGTTCATGTGCTTATTCTGATGATATGAGGGATTTGGTAATATTTGTACTACTAGTATATTCATAGCAATCGTATGGCTCAGTTGGATGTTTAAGTCATATAATATAAATATATATATATATAATATATATATATATATATATATATATATATATAATATATATATATATATATATATATATATTATATGCATATGTTGCTTTTGGTGTGTGGATCCAATGGTCTATATCTTATAAATAGCATGAAGTCTCTGTGATTGGAAATGAGTTGTTTTAATGTGTTGAATATGTTTATTATGGATTTAATGTACTTCACATGCTTCATTGACCCTTGCCATCCATACTCAACAAATGTATATTATGCATAGATGGATAACAAAGTCCATTGTGGTTGATGCCGAGTTTACACTCTATTGTTCCCCATGATTGGGTAAATGTGTGTCTTTCTCTCTTTATAAGCCTATAGGGATGTTGGTCGACCTTGTGTGAGGGTCGAGAAGCCTTATGCATAATGTTCGGCTCAACTAGTTGTTTCCATAACATAGGAGGGAGAGGCAAATTGAGAAAGAAAATCTACTAAGTGTAATGGGGTACTCGATGAGAATTTTACCGTCACTTAACCACGAAATGTTCTTGTTTGTGCCCTATGAGATGAGAAAATGTGGCTCTTTGTAGCAGTTCCAAGAGTCAGATGTTGTGAGAAAGTGATCCTTCCCATGTTTGGACAAGGAAATTCATGTCACAATCATGGGCTCAAGAGGTTGGTGGGTCATTATAAATAACATAGACCATGAGACAAACTCTTCACTGTTGTTCGACAAGAATAGCTTTGTTCACACTAGGGCCTTGTAGAGTGGTGGTTTACCCTTTCCAATGTGGGGATGGGGCATGATGACATGGAGTCTATGTGAGTGGGGATCCATACTGAAACATTATAATGGTGAAGTGTTGATTTTTCATGAAGGTCCAAGCTCAATTGGGACCTAGGATAGATTCCATGCGGCAAGGTGATGTAAATGGAGTGATGGCATGGCACGCGGATAGTGTGACATGTGGTAGCTAAATATGGCCTTTTTAGATGGCCTTGTGGTCTATAAATGAGTGACATATGGTGCCCTAATAAGAGGTCATGTGGTAACATAACATCGACATGATGTCATCGAGGGATGAAACTAGCAAGGCATCGTCATGGGTCATGGACCTTGGGAGGTTCAAGTGTGAAATTTAGGGGACAAGTTGCAATTCACAGAGCTCAGGGACAGGAAATATCCCTGACACTTGACAAGAAAATTTCCATCGTAAGTCGCAAACCATAGGAGATTTTTGCAATAGGTGTCACAAAGCTAATGGAGGCTCGGGAATAGGAATAATAACTGATTGTTGACATTAAAAGCCCTTGTCACACCCTAGAGGTTTTGTAGGGTAACACCGAAAGGCTAACGCCAAGGCACAAAGGATGTGGTGGTGTGATGATGTGGTGGAAGCCAAGAAGGATGTTGTGGGTGATGTGGAAGCTCGATATAGGCCAAAGGGAGGATCCATGTGGAATTTATTTCTGATGTGGCAAGGTATTATTTGCCAAAATTTAAATGGAAAAGACTTTTGATTCGTAAGTCAGATTTAAATAAAGTTTATATCACCAAAAATCTCCTGATGAGATGAACGTGATGGTGTAGTCCAAAGTTAATTCTTCCAGCTTTGGAAAGGGAGAAATTTTGTAACCCCATTTCCATAATGGGACCCTTGAAGTTAGGTTAGAGCAAAGTAACACCTTCCATCCGTCTTGAGTTATCCAAGTGGGTGGGAGGTAGTGTTACACTAACCAAAAATTAATCACAATGAATAATTACCTTTTCCTAAACACCTACCACCAATTTTTCTTTGAAAAAACCCCAAGCCCACCATACTCCATTTATTCATAGTATCATTAGACATCAATATTGCAACTTGTACCCATGACTATGACTTTCCCACTACCAAGTTATCAAAATTATATGATACTGCCAAACTATTGATCATTTTAGAAGAAAGATAACCCATTGACCTGAACACTAAGTTCTCAAGCAATGTAGCACCCTACTCTTTCAAATTGATGTTCATATCATCTTATTGCAATATGGAATAAAAGCACTAGCTTTAATATATAATTTTCGATTTTAATCGTAAAATACTAATTTAGGCCAAAGGAAGTAAACTCTATATTATAGTTGTCACGAATAATCTACAAATAATTATATAGAAAGTAACCTATAGCTAAGAACATAAATGAAACAATTAATTGAATTTCATTAAACAAATTACTAATGAAATTTTCAATAGTTTATTAATATAATTTAGAGTAGAAATTCTTGGATTAAATACTAGAAAATACTTTTAACTTTGGTTGAAATAGCCCAAGTGTAGTGTAGTCTCCTTTAAATATGCCCAAACTAGAATTAATCCTCCCATACAACTAGGAGCATATCGAACTACCTAGCTATAGGAAACCTTTGGGTTTCCTAGTTCTTTGTGCTTGAACCTCCAAGAACAAAAATAATCAACCTAATATCTAATTCCTTATTACCTAGCCTAATAACTAGTCTAAAAGTTCCATGTAATAATTGACTAGCCTAAAAGTTTCATTAATACTTCAATTAATAGTTGAATCTTCTTCCCATGTTCAAAAAATGTTTTTCCTCCAAACTTGATGTTTATCTTCCGTTCTATCCCCTCTTATCTCTCCTCCACTACCCTACTTGATTCTTTCCCCTTCCTCCATGGAAAATCTCTTGTAGAAAGGGGTAGTAAGTGCATATCCTAAGTGAACTTTATTATTTTTTAAATTAAACTTTAATTTAAATTTGACTATGTACATGTTAACCATTATATATATATATATATATATATATATATATTATTATATATATATATATATATATATAAAAGTTGTTTTTAGTACGACTTTTGGGATTTCAAGTAAATCTGAATCTGACGGAAAAATTTGAGGTTAAAATCTTGATTTGTGTTATTTAAACTGGTTTTTTTATTGTAGATATGGATTCAACACCTTGAAAAACCATAGAGCACTTTCGATTGTGCAAGGGTTACCCATCAAACTTGTGATTTCAATAAAATCTACTGAATTTTAGAGAAATTAGACAGAAAAAACCCAACAGAAAAGCTTCCAAAAAGTCGCACTAAAAAACTCATAATTATATAATAATAATATATATATAATAAACTTAAATGTTATATGAACATTATTAACAATTTTTAATTCACATAATCCAACCAAATTTAATGAATGAAAATTACTAATAAATATATTATTTTTTTATAATATAGTTTTAAATTCCATGCAATCAAGAATTAATTAATTAAGAATTTATTGTAATACTATTTTATTTATGAAAGTATAATAATAAATGCATGTTGGATATGTAGATGTTGGAATTATGATGCACACAAGAAGTAGTTTTTGTTGATGATAGTGCTTTGATTTCAGTGATAATGTTGTTAATTGTTAAAGTGAAAAGGTCTTAGATATAGAGTTTTCTTAGATGGAAATTAATCGATGATATGTTGTGTATGTATTGTTGGAAACTTGTTTTAGCAATAACTAGGCAGTGTTCTTTTAGGTGTGGCATTTGCAACGTGCAGTCAATTTTAAAGCCATTTGTTTCAGTGTACTTTCAATATTGTGCTCGTAACTAAATGTTATGCTCTCTTTACAAAGTGTGCATCTAGCTATGTTTGGGTGTACAAATTGTTTGCATTTGCTACAAATTCATTGGAAGTAGAGAACACATTTTTTGCTTTTAGCACTCCTTGTATCCGCTTTGTGAAAAGATTTGATTTTTAGCTCAGAATATGTTGAGTGGAAGATGCAAAATTTTGTATTCTTGAGGAAAATTATTGTTAATAGAACAAAGGATCTAGGAAAGATACCTGTTTTCTTGATTTGAAAAAAGTTAATAAATGTGCTCTTGCAAACTCATCATTCAAAGGAGCAACAAAAGTTGTTGATCTAGAGCGCAATTGTTGACTTCCTTTTACATCATTCCTGACAATGTTTTTGAACAAGTAGAGTGAAGTAGTGTTTGATGCCAATTCACGTTGTATTTTCAAAAAATGGTCTTTGTGACTATAACTCAGGAATAGCTACAGTAAATCAGAGAGCACTGTTTTGTTAGGCAATTTGTATAGGAAATGTTGAGACAAATGCTAATTTCACTATAATGGAAAACAAAGAGACAAGAGCGCAAGCGAAAGAAACTATTTAGCTTTTGGCCAAGATGCAAGCATAGTGTGATAGCCCCACCAATGGTTCTCTCATAAAATGCATTATAAATATTTTTACAAATATGTCAAACTTAAAAGGGGACTAAGTCAAAGCAACTTGAATTCCAGAGCTGGGGAGGAGGATTGATTGCTCGGGATGTTGAGGTTTTCTTGTGTAAAAAATATGAAATGTTTGGGAAAACCATTAAAAATTGGTTGGTGCATGAATTTAATGAACTTGTTCTTAAAATTTAATGGGCTACAAGAGAAGCTACAAAAGTCGATGTTACTTGAAAAACAGTAACAAGAAAAGCGGACAAAGGATCCAATAAAGAGATTGCACATTGCATGGAAGCAAGGATGAAGCAGTAAATGCGAGCCAAGAAAAGAAGGAAAGGCACTGTATCCACATAAAAGCAGGAAGCAGGAGAGAGACACCATTTGTTGAAAATGCAGCAAGAAAGTCTCAATTTTGATTTTGCCTCAATCAAATTGAGGAAATCCAAAATTCCACATCATCAGACAACTTGGAGGAGTTAACTGAGGTGACATGACTCTTGTCACTCAATTAAGAACACTCATTTCGAGTTAATGAGTTGAAGTTCATTTTTCTTGTGTTGATTCCTAAAAGATAGAAGTTTATCTCAGTTAATTCGAGTTAAGGGCATGAAGTTTAGTTGTATCTAGTGATTCCTAAATTTTAGGAGCCTAGGTTGAGTTAATTTCAGTTAAACTAGTTCTAACTGTTAATAGAACTAGTTGGTGGTCAGCTAAGTAGTGGGACATCAATCTAACTCAGATATCATCTAGTTAACTGATCAATCAACTAATAATTAGCTCATGCATGCAAAGAATACGAATTTCCTAGTTGTGGTGGAGTTTCCAAGGAAGTTAACCAGTGATTGTAAACTAGTTTAGTGTACATGCATTGCATGAGGCCAGGTGATTAGCCTTGAGGAATTGCACAAACATTTTGGAGGAAATTCCTAACTAATAAGGGCCTATTTCCTTAGGAATTGCACAAGCCAATAGGGACTCAAGTCGAGGCAGAAATTGACTAAGTCTGGGTCAGAGGCCTCCAATGAGCAGAGACATAGGTTATGCACTTGTAGGGTGTGCTCAATTAAGCAAAGAAATTGTAATACATCTCTATTCATTTTATTAATGCAAGCAAGCATTGGGTTTTTAGAAGATTTTTTTCACCAGATAAAAGCACTTGTTGCATGTGTGTTATTTCTTCTTGCATGTCTAAGATTTTTGCTCTAAATTGTGAATTAATGTCCGTAGAGCAGTGGTGTAGGTTTGTGTCTTGTGATTTTGATTAAAACTTCATGAGTAGTTCCAAATATACAACCTAATTTCTACATGGTATCAGAGTAGGATTCACATTAGGGCCGGAATTTCGAAGATGTTTCTCAGGAGGTTCAATTTTGTAGTTTAGTGTAGCAAGATCTCTTCATAGCTGAGAATACGGCCTTCAATGGGTTGATGCTAGAGAATTCCTTGGAAGGCACCTCTAATTTCATCATATGGAAGGATCACATGGAGTCAGTATTGGATGACAATGGCTTGCTAGAATACATCAAGACAGATGTTGCAAAACCACAAGCATTTGATGCCCAAAACCTAGCTCAATGGAAGAAATATGTAGCCAAAGCGAGGAGAATAATCTTGGATGGAGTACGAGATCACATTTTTGTCTCAAATATCTATGGGAAAGAAACTCCAGTCACAATGTGGAAAGAACTAACAGAATTGTTCGAGAATAGTAGTGATCATACTAAGTTGGCACTCAAGGATAAACTTTGAAATATCAAGATGTAGAAGAATGACACTATTCTATAGTATCTGAGGAGGTTCACACAATGTCATGATGAACTTAGTGATGTTGGTGTTAATGTTGTAGAAGATGACCTGCTAATCCTAACCCTTCTAGGCCTTTCCAAGAGTTGGCATAGCTATCAAGATTTAGTGAACGGGAGGAAGAAACCACTTAATTGGGAACGCTTATGGTCTAATTTGGTACATGAGGAAATAAGGCATAATACCAGAGATGGAACCTCATCCAAAGAAGAGGTAGAGGAATTTTCTCTAGTTAGTAAAGGAATGAAGGCCAAGGGAAAGAAATCCCAAGGTGAGGTTGAATCCAGCCAAGAGGGAAAGAAGAAAGACTTGTCCAAAATTAAATGCTTCAATTGCCATAGGAGACTATAGGAGCAACAACAGGTGAAGATTTGATTTCATAGTTTGAGCTAGATTTCACCCTTATCACATGCATGGACAACATTGTGATGGGGAGTGTGTGGTACTTGGATTCATGTGCCTCGTTCCACATGACTAGGTGTAGAGAGTTTTACAATGACCTAGAGGAGAAATATCTCCATATGAATATTGAGTTTGGAGACGATGGAAGGAACAACATAAATAAGATTGGTACAATCACCTTTTAGAGGGAGTTGGGCTCCCCTCTCAGGCTCAAGAATGTCATGTCCATTCTCGACCTAAAGAAAAATATCATCTTTGTTGCAGTTTTGGAAGACCATAGTTATGATGTCATCTTCAATAAAGGAAAAGCATTCCTGAGAAACATAGCCACGAGACAAGTGAAGCATATCAGGGTTCGAGTCAAGATCATGTATGAACTTGAGGTAGAAGATGCATACAAAACCTTGAGGAGCAAGGTAGAGACTAGATATATGCTAGTTGAGAGGGAGCATGTTAGACCTCTCAACTATTGATTTCTGGTAGTATCAGAAGTGCTCTAGCCATCAAATTTAGTGGAGAGGCTAAGGCACATGATATCTCCAAAACCCAAAAATCATTTAGAGAAATTACACCCAGATGAAGAGATATTAAAATAATTAATATTTTTAATGGGTCCCTAAGTCTAAACTTAGGAAAATAAAAATATTAATGTGTATTAATATAAAATGGGTGAGAAAGTTCTAAATGACGAGGATCAAGCCATTTCTAATCTTATCTGTTGATTAGGGACTTAATATCGATCATTGAATCATCAACAAGAAAAGTATAAGAGGCTTGAGGGTCAGTTGGAGACACACCAAGAGAGATCAGTTAGTTCAATTTTCTAGGGTGAGGTTTGCTGAGCAAATCGAGCAAATGATCAGTTGCAGTGAGGGGCAATTCAAAAAGGGATTTTCATTTGACACTAAAGAATACATAGCAGAGAGGTAAATCAATGCCGGAGAGACGACACAGGTCCTAGAAGGGTTGACGCAGACGCAACAAAAACTGACACAGAGAATGCAGAAGGCCGTAGAGGTTGACGCAAGCAGTGCATAGGGCCATAGAGGCTGACATTGGGCTTCAGAAGCAGTGCCAGGGAGATTCTGTGGGGTAGACTAAGAGAAAATCAGTCGGGAGATGGTGACGCAGTTCCCGAAGGGTGACATAGTTCTATAGTAGTGCTTGGAGCAACTTTCGTTGTCCAACACAAGGAATAGTCAAAGTCACTATGGGGTTGATCATCTAGTTGTTGATTTGCCGGAATATCTGTCTCCGAATAGAGGTACTACTGTTGAGGAAATTCTCTGTTGGGTGAGCCATTTCTGGCACCCCAGTTGTATTCACGAAATATGCTTAATAATAAAACCCTCATATATGTTGCACCGGTTTTCCCACATTGGGTTTTTTCAGGGACGATTGTCCAAAAATAACAATGTCCCTTGTGTGATTGTTTTTGTTTACATTAGTGTGTGATCTGTGTATCTGTGAAGGTTGGAGTCATTTTTACTTCGATATTTATGCAATTAAATAACTTTTTAATGTAAAGAACAAGTAGGAGATAATAAACCAGAGTAGTGCTTGGAGCAACTTTCGCTGTCCAGCACAAGGAATAGTCAGAGTCACTATGGGGTTGATCATCCAGTTGTCGATTTGTTGGAATATTTGTCACCGAATAGAGGTACCACTGCTGAGGACATTCTCTGTTGGGTGAGCCATTTCTGGCACCCTAGTTGTATTCACGAAATCTGCTTAATAATAAAACCCTCATATATACTGCACTGGTTTTCCCGCATTGGGATTTTTCAGGGATGATTGTCCAAAAATAATGGTGTACCTTGTGTTATTGTTTTTGTTTACTTCAGTGCATGATCTGTGTATCTATGAAGGTTGCAGTTGTTTTTACTTTGATATTTATTTAATTACATAACTTTTTAATGTAAATAACAAATAGGAGATAGTAAACCAGAAATTGCAGTAGAGGTTTTTGATGTGTTAAATTCAAGAATTTTCACATGGTACCAGAGCAATTGCAGATCATAGGCCACTGAGGACACTAGCTGAGAGAATATGAGAATTTGCAACAGAGAAGTAGTTGTCTTGAGAAACAATGTTGTTCCAGAGTTGAAGAGGCAAGAGGAGGAGTAATGCAATGTAGAGAGAGTGATGCAGAGGCTAATGCAATGTCTGTGTTAGCATTCTGAGCCAGGAGAGGAAGATGCAATAGTTGGGAGGAGGCCACGCAGTAGCTGCGTCAGGCATCAGGGCCAACATAGAGGTAGAGAAGGGAAAATCAAGTTCACGCAGATCCACATCATCTTTATGAGCCAGGAAGGATTGACGTAATTGGTGGGAGGCGCAGATTCAACCTACACAAAGGTTGCGCAGAGCCTAAAGGGCTTAGATTCTTCGAGTTGCTGGGTCTAAGGGAGCTATGCAGATTTTGATTTGAGGACCTAGTGGGACGCTATTTCTGTTGGTGAAGAACAACGTCTAAGGAGATTGAACCAAGGTAGAGGGAAGCACTGCCTCAAAAAATTTCTAGCCAAGAAATCTAGATCCGAGTTGCAATGGCAAAGGAGGATTGGAGAGGAGTGATATGATGGTTGGCCAAAGGATTTTCAAGAGGGAAATCAAGACTCAGAGGGATTCTAGAGAAGAGGAGCAAAGATGCCAATGAATAGATTGAGGGAATGAAACAGATTGGAAGGGGCTTCCAATTTTGTCATCTGGAAGGCCAGGATCCTAGAAATATTAGATAAACATCGCATCAAGGACTATGACTTGAAAGTAGTAGTTGTTCTAGTTGACACTAATGTAGTTGAGAAGTATGAGGAGGCCCAGGCGAAGGCGAAACGCATGATCCTAGATGGGGTCAAGGATCATGTCATACCACCTTATAATAGGGATCATTCGTGCAATGGAAGATGTTATTGGAGAATCATTTGAGGTCATATCAGATGCAGAAAGGAAAGGAGATAGATCCCTTCCTTCTCGAGTTGTAGGGGATTCACGACCAACTTACTTTTGTGGGAATCTGCTCCAGATCCAAAGTTCTTAGTCAAGACTTCCCTTAATGCAGTATCTGAAGAGTGGGAGACGTTTGTACAAATAATTTTGGGTAGAGAAACTCTCCCCAGTTGGGAGGAGATGTGGGAAACTCTTCGACAGGAATAGCTCAGGAGATTAAACAAGGCGGGGAGTAGTGGTAAGGGCATTCGAATCAAGAAGGAGGAGGAGGAGGATGTAGCTCTTGCATCAGTGAGACAACATGGGCTACAAAAGAGGAAGAAGAAAGACATCTCCAAGGTCAAGTTCTTCAACTGTGGGGAGCTGGGTCATTATGCCTCTCAGTGCTCCAGGAAGAAAGGCAAGGGAGAAGCTTCCAAATCAAAGGCTACTCCAGCAAAGGCGGAGAAGGATGTTGAGACTGATGACGATTGTGCCATGAGTGCTCATGCGCCTCTAGAGAACATGTTGGGAGACATTGCGTTGTAGTCGAGAGGACTATAGAAAGGGTAGGATCCTTGAGGTGCCTAAACTCTTGGATTACATACGGCTACAAGAGCCCTTAACGACAATAGCATGATGACAAGTTCCAGGTGGAGCAAGGTGTGATGGAGCGACAAGGTAGTGCTAGAGTGCAGAAGTCTGTAGCAGCACAATGGAGGTTGTAGCAATGCGAGAGGTACAAAGGTGTTTGCAATAGCGAAGTGGCAACAGAGGGAGCACAAGATAACAAATGAGGTAGCTTCAGCATCACGAAACTTCTAGACTAACCGGGACGTCAATGTTTGGGTAAAGTCAGTTACTTATTTCTCGATAACTGAGTTGTAGTTCAACAGTTAGCAGTGGCAATGCTATGGCCAACATGTTGAGAGGGAGCTGCAATACATATGTAGCAGTGGCAATGGCAGTGGCATGGGCAGTAGTATAGGAAGAAACAGTGCAGTGGATGTGAGGCAACAAGTCTAGCATCAACACAGAGGACTGATGTAGAGGATCAGTGTGATGCTTCTATGGTGAAGCATTGCTAGAACACATTCCTCACTAAGAGGGAGTGTTGATTTTTGGTAGCATCGGAAGTGCTCTAGCCATGAAATTTGTTGGAGAGGCTAAGGCACATAAGATCTCCAAGAATGAGAAATCATTTGGAGAAATTCCACCCGAATGAAGAGATATTAAAATGATTAATAATTTTAATGGGTCCCTAAGTCTAAACTTAGGAAAATAAAAATATTAATGTGTATTAATATAAAATGGGTGAGAAAGTTCTAAGTGACGAGGATCAAGCCAATTCTAATATTAGCCATTGATTAGGGACTTAATATTGTTTGTTGAATCGTTAATAAGAAAAGTATAAGAGGAGGATTGAGGGTCAGTTGGAGACACAACAAGAGAGATCAGTCAGTTTGATTTTCTGGGGCGAGGTTTGCTGAGGAAATTGAGCAAGTGATCAGTTGCAGCGAGAGCAAGTTTAGAAATGGATTTTCATTCGAGGCTGAAGAATACATAGCATAGAGGAAACACAGTGCTAGAGAGATAGCACATGCCCTAGAAAGGCTGACACAGAGGACGTAGAAGGTCGTAGAGGCTGACGCAATTTCTGAAGGGTGACACAGTTCCAGAGCAATGCTTGGAGCATCTTTCGCTGTCCAGCACAAGGAACAATCAAAGTCACTGTGGGGTTGATTATCTGGTTGCTAATTTTCCAAAATATCTGTCTCCGAATAGAGGTACTACTGCCGAGGACATTCTCTGTTTGGTGAGCTATTTCTTGCACCCTAGTTGTATTCACGAAATCTACTTAATAATAAAACCCTCATATATGTTGCATCGATTTTCCTACATTGGGTTTTTCCAGGGATGATTGTCCAAAAATAACAATGCCCCTTGTGTTATTGTTTCTGTTTACTTCAATGCATGATTTGTGTATCTATGAAGGTCGCATTTGTGTTTACTTCGATATTTATGCAATTAAATAACTTGTTAATGTATAGAACAAGTAGGAGATAGTGAACCAAAAATTGTAGTAGGGGTTTCTGATGTGTTAGATTCAGGAATTTTCACATCAACATGCAACCTCATAAGGAGCCTCGAGAAGTTGTGTAGTAGCCAGAAATGGAGAGGTAGACAGGAGGAAGTGTGGACACATCCACTAAAGCAAAGACATCCAGTAAGGGGTGAGTTCAAGCAAAGTGGGCAAAGGGAGCACATGCAATTATATCTCCAAGAGTGAGGTGGAGGGATATAGATACTTAGTCCAAGAGTTGTGGAAAATTGGGCAGGGTCCATTGAGGCATTCTCCTTATGGATCATTACCTTGCTATGGGGGCCCACAGTATTCAGTAGCAGGAGGATCAGTGTAATTCAGATACTGAGTGCAGAGGAGTGTTAACAATAGAGTAGGAGGCTTAGTAGCAGAGTTGTTAGCAACAAAATTTTCCCAGTAGACAATTGTAGACACAGTTGATTCAGTTTGTTTTTTTATGCTTCTCAGTTGCAGATGTGGCAGTAGCAACATCAACAATGAGAGGTGTTGCCTGCAGTACATTCCATAGGTGCATGACAGGGGTGGTTGATAATCCCTTTCTCTCTTAGAGGGAGTGTTGAAAATACAACAAGAAAGTCTCAAATTTGATTTTGCATTAATCAAATTGAGGAAATTCGAAATTCCACATCAACATGCAACTTGGAGTTAACTAAGGAAACATGGCTCTTGTCAATTAGTTAAGAACACTCAGTTCGAATCAATGAGTTGAATTTCATTTTTTTGTGTTGATTCATAAAAAAAAGGTGTTTAGCTCATTTAATTCGAGTTAAAGGCATGAAGTTCATTTGTATGTAGTGATTCCTAAATTTTAGGAACATACATTGAGTTAATTTCAGTTCAACCAGTTCTAACTGTTAATAGAACTACTTGGTGGTCAGTTAAGTAGTGTAACATCAGTCTAACTCAAAGATCATCTAGTTAACTGATCAATCAACTAATAATTAGCTCATTCATGCAAATAATATGTGTAGCCCAGTTGTGGTGGAGTTTCCAAGGTATTTAACCAACAATGGTAAACTAGTTGAGTGTACAAGTGTTGCATGAGGTCAGGTGATCAACCTTTAGGAATTGCGCAATCATTTTGGAGGAAATTCTTAATTAATAGGGGTCTATTTCCTTAGAAATTTCACAAGCAAATAGGGGCTCAAGTAGAGGCGGAAATTGACTAAGTCTTGGCTAGAGGCCTTCAGTGAGCAGAGAGATAGGTTATGCACTTGTAGGGTGTGCTCAGTTGAGAAAATAAATTGTAATACATCTCTATTCATTTGATTAACACAAACATGGATTGGGGTTTTTAGTAGATTTATTTCCCTATATAAATATATTTGTTGCATGTGTGTTATTTCTTCTCACATGTCTAATATTTTTGTTCTAAATTGTGAATTAATGTCCCAGAGCAGTAGTGTATGTTTGTGTCTTGTGATTTTGATTAAAAATTCATAAGCAGTTGCAAATCTAAAGTCTAATTTCTACACATTTCGAGAACCAGAGAAACAAAGAGCTCTGGTTCGTTCAACAAATAGACGAAGGAGAAGAGAAGAGAATAGAAGAGAAGAGAAGGAGATCCATCATTAGGTTCCCTAGAAGGTTGTGGTTTGAGTTGCTAGTCTTTGTAACCATGTAATAGTTTTGGAATCCCCAGAGGTTGTGAGTTGAGATAGGATCCCTAGAGCCCTATAACAGCTTGGGTCCCTAGAGGTTGTGGGTTGAGACAAAGTATCTGGAGCCTTGTAAGATATTAAATCCTTGGAGGTTGTGGGATGGGATGTAATCTTTGGAGCCCTGTAACAACTTGGGTCCCTCAGAGGTTGTGGATTGAGATAGTAGGATTTAGAGCCCTGGACAACTTGGAAAGAGGCTAATGTTGAAGCAACAACAAAGGAAGACTTGATTGAAGACCCATGGTTATTGCCTTCTATTATAGTGGATTCTGGACTTCCTGGAAGGAAGTGAATCACGATGTGTGCACTTGGGGTGAGGTAGAGAACCTTTGGACTCCTTGTGCTGAAGAAGATGGTAGCAGTCAACTGGTGGGATTGAGGAAGAGGTCCTCTGGGATTCCCCGTTTTCAATTGGCAGCTAGTTATTGATTACCTTAAGCAACCATCCCCCTCAAACTCTGGAATCTGGCTTGGGGGTTATGGATACAAGTACATGTGCCTACAGTTATCTATGGTTGGGTGGAGAGTCCTTGCCCCAAACCCAATTACCATGCAATTTTAAAAGATAAGTAATCTTATGTATTTGTTTACACGTTGATCAATTTATGATGCATTTATGGTTGAAATGGTTTGGTTTTTTTGGGACTATAACAATGTTATTAATGTGATGAGCATGTTGATACCTCTTTATGCAGAGAGAACCTTATAATTATGATAAATAAATTCATACATAAACTCATATGTCACACTTTCGAAATGAACAATGTTGATAAAGAAGTTGAACTAGTGTATGCATCTACAATGGAATGAAGTGATGTCTTAAACACCCGTTACTACAATTCATAACATATATTCTGTAGTAGAATCTGTAATGTTGTATACAATAAACTTACTTGAGCCATGTTCCTGAACTGGAATCCTAGCTTGGGGTAATTGCTCATTCATACTGATTAACAATACATATGTAAGTAATACAAAGATGTCATGAAATTCCACAGGTGACGGAAGGATCCATAAGGATCTAGAATAAAAACTTGGAACATTGGGCATAAAGACCCTTTTTATTAACAAGAAGTAATTTACAAAAGACACTGCCCTCTTGGTAGGTCGATGCATATACATAGATATTCCTTCATCGGGTTAAAAGCCCTTGAACTTGTGTAAAAGGCTTTGTGTCAATGTTGGAAGGATTATTATCCCTTCAAGTGTAGGATAGTCGAAACCCATGCAGGCAGGCTTC
Organism: Pinus taeda; assembly: GCA_000404065.3. NCBI lineage: Eukaryota > Viridiplantae > Streptophyta > Pinopsida > Pinales > Pinaceae > Pinus > Pinus taeda. The sequence goes on from APFE031314079.1 coordinate 57,471, forward strand.
ACCAACCTTGCATTATTAGCAACCTAGATATCTTCTGCAAGCATGAGGGTGTAGTTAGCTCGACCCAAAAAATCTTCGCATAGCGCAATGGAGTTGCTTACAAGGTTGCTTTGAGGCCCTAAAGTCGGGTGAGGTGGAGACCTTTCAGAAGTTCACACCAAGCCCGTGGTAGGTAAGGGCCACAGGAGTGCCTACACTAGCATGCATGGAATTCCCTGTTTGAGAATGGGGAATGTAGGTGGGCCTGGAAATCCTTGGAGTTGAATAGGCTGGAGCTCAAGGGGGCTAGCACCATAGGGCACCTTATTAAACCATCGATGCTAGCACCGAGCACTAGTGTTGATTTAGAGGTTTGCAGGATCTCTGACACTGAGCCATGGTTGAAATAAATAGCTCAAGGAAATTACGACAGGGTTGAGACTTGCTCTTACAATGATCGTATAGATCCTCGTCTGATGCATTGCATAAGGCAAGGTCAAGAACCTTAGTCTATCCATAGCTAAAATCGAGTGCTTATTCGATGCAACGCAGAGAGGAGAACCATAGACTTATAGCACAGTTCGACTAAACCTCATCCTACCCTTGGAAAGTAACCCTAGTCGTGGAGGCTTCTCATTGGTGCACCCATATTTGCCTTTAATGCGATAAGATGAGACATGAGGACATGGCTTGAAGGTAAAAAACTGGAAGGGTTGAGTTGCGTAACAATGGGATTGATCAAGATGATGTTAATAGGGATGAGTTGGCTAACATGTCAGCCTGGTAGTCCTGTTATTGGTCAGAGGTGGACCCCTAGACATGTCACCCTGTTGCAATGAACTCAGGGGCATAAGGGAGGATGCAAAAAAAAGCGTTGGGGTAGAATGAGTGAGATGATGCGGAAGAGTCACCACATGTACCAATCTAGAGCATGGATTGTGTGCGGAAGTGACCCCACCTGGGTTATTCTAAAGAAGCAATAAATGAAGGTGTCAGGATAGTGTGCCCGAATGATGTTGGCATGATGACAAGTGCCTAACAACTATACAATTGGGCAGAAGGGTGGCCCCACCATCCATGTAAGCTAAGTAGTGAAGCCCAATGGTGTAGTAAAGGGGCATTCTCTGGACTGCGTCGGGAGGAAGTTTACAGGATTACATAAGCCCAACCGCGTTGATGGAACTATTATCACCCCAAGAAACTCTCCTAGGTTGTATCTCAGAGATGCTCGGGAACATTACAAACTCAACTAAATGTTGGAAATGGATGAATGGAAGGAATGATGCATATTCAAGCTAGATAACCACTTCTACTATGCTTAACTCCAAACATGGGTGAACACCCCCAAACTACAAGGCTTTAGACCACTAATTACTCACAGCTTAAGGAATAGGTGAACATGGAGAATACTGACCACACCAGCAGATGCACAAGACCATGTGATGGCTGGCTACAACCAGTAAAGAGGTCTACAAATCTATTTCTTAATACACAGACAAGATGACAGCTCTTTGGCATTAAGTAAAAAGAAACCTGCATAACACATTCAATAATACATACAAGATTCTAACACAGAGGTGGGATGACAGCCTCTCTAATGCTAAATATCAAGAGCACATGAATAAATGCATAACAGGCACAACCTAGAACAAAGAAGAAGTGGAAAGTGAGCAATTAACAACAAAAGAAGCTTGTATTAGCTGAAAATGAAGACCAAACACTGCAAGTATCACAGTGGTTACAATCTCTAGAAGTTGAACCCTACATCAAAACCAAAACCATCAACCCTCATCACATTGTGTTTTTGGGTATATATAGAGTTTGATTACGAAATGTTCTGCTATTCTATGCGTGTATGGGTCATAATGGACCACCAACCACATTAACTATCTAAAATGGGCCTCTACTACGATCTGCTGCTTCAATGAATGAACTTGATCTTCTTAGATACTTTATTGTCCTTCTTGGGAAGGTGAAGTGTTGTATGGATAAATTTCCATAACTATTGAAGGCGTTTAACTGCTTGAGGATCATCCTTTTCTTCTTGGGTACTCTACTCTTGAATGCAGTTGTTGAAGAGTAATTGCGCTGGGTACAGGTAGTTGGCCACCTTCTTCCTTCAGGAGTGCAGAATGGTTATGGACGTGAATAGTCGGGAAGGATGTAGAAGGGAAATTGGTCATTGGATCATAGAGATGGACGGCAGGGATCTCTTAGCATGGAGCACAAGGCGGAAAGGAGGCAAAATGATCTTGAGCTGTTATATTTGGCAAATAGACGACGAAGATCGACTTACAGGAGGTATCAGGGGGGAACATGAATGGACAAACGTGGGCCGTCGGATCGCGATCAGGCAGATCTGACGGCCATCGGGCGGGAGATTAGTGCGGGAGATAACACATGGGGACGGACGAAACAGGTGGTAAGAAGTATCCCCGCACCACTTTTCAGAGGTGGCAGTAAGCGTACAGAGGGGCGCGATCACAATAGGATGGCGACACGTGGCAGATGGGACCGGAGGAAAACAACTTTATTGTGTGTTAACAAGTGGTCAAGTCACGGCTTCGGGAGGAGCAGATAGCGTCGGATTGTGAAGAATGTGATTGCCAGTGGGAAAAGTCAACGGTGTTTAATGAGCGGGAAAACCAACGTAGATCGTCGGATCTTGACGTGGAAAACCAACGGCTACGATTGAGGCGGAGGGTTTGATTGCACATGTAACGGGGGATGGTGGGCGAAAGGCACACGTTCATGTGCTAGCGGTGAAATGATGGTTTAAACACGGTGCCCAGGGAGCTTAAGGAAATAAGGTTTATAGAAAAATTCGAAGGAAAATGGGGGTAGTAGGAGTTACGAAGTTATAAGGAAAATGAAGGAGAAGAGGAAACAACTACTGCGAGCCCCTTGTAAGCATAACCAACACTGTCAGACCTGCTTTTTTATCCATCGAATGTTGTAGAATATAGCAGAGCTAACAGGAACATGCACCCCAATTGGTGGGGAGGTGGTCTCACCTGACAGGTCATCCTAATGGAATGACCCCAGAAGTATCAATAGGTGCAACAAAGGAGTGTGTTGAGATACAAGTAGTTGAGATGATGTGGCATGGAGTGCAATGGCAGACAATAGTCGAAACAATGAACCAATGGAGAGGAGGTCATGTAACCTCGTGAACACGCAAGCCCGGTAATGAGGCCCTAGTGATTAATAAAGGAACATGCTAGGAAATCACCGGGATGGTAATAAAACAAGATTACGCGTCCTGGAGGGTCATCAAGGGAGGCATAAGGAGAGTTAGCATTGAAGCATCAGGGATGACATGGGAAGCCTGTGGTCGTCATATTTGGCTGAGCATTGCCATGATATAATTATATGTGCGTGTGTGTGCGTAGATATATATAAATGAAGGCATGTGCGAGGTTAAGAGACTCTTGTTTTAGGGCTTCAAGGATGAATTGAGAAGTTCAGTCAGTGCATCCGAGCCAAAGTATGATAATTGACAATTAAAAAGAATAAAGGACAAAAAAAATTGTATTACCCCACTCCTCTAACTCTACTGGAGGAGTTGGGTAAGCAAGTAGCCACCCCACTAGTAAGCAAGAGGGTTGTTGGTATGTTACAGTGTTATTAGAGTATCTAGGTTCAACTCTTGGACTAGATGGGCTTCATCACAAGCAAGTGGTGATTTTTGAAAATGTACTAACTAACTACTTAGGTGTTAAAAGTTTGTCTAAACTATTGAACCCAATGTCTGATTGATGTAGTGATCGTTGCTTTGATAATGACCACATGCTAATGCGAGTTATTTGATCACAAATAGACGATAGTTCAGTGAGAGTAGGATCATGACCATAAATATGTTGTTTATTATTAATTATGCACTCATGAAAGGATTGCATGGTTGATTGATGCATATAATTTAAAAATATGTTGACACACTAACATGGTTGTTTTTTCATAAGCTGAAATCTCCATGGCAATTCCATGAATGCAAGTTCATGGTCATGATTTTGTGTTTATTTATTTATCATAAAATGTCTAACAATGTGTGTGGTTGACAACACATCACAAGCATCATAAAACAAAGGAAATTTAGCAATGAGAATCAAACTGGGCGAGTACAATTCGGATAAATCACAATAGTGAAATCACTGGGTCAGAGCTAATGAGGGAGAGAGATCAATTCGCCAAGGGGCATGGAATCATTCCCCATACTGAATGTACACCTTGAGAATCCTAAGGACTAAGGTGAGAAGCTTTAAGGTCTATAATGAGAGGCCGATAAGAGCCCAAGAAAGGTAAGTCAAGATCAATGCAGTCATCCTCCAAAGTCTCTCAGATTGGCAAAGGAAAAGGCAATTTGAGATGACGGTTATTCATAGAGACAGGAAAAGCCTTCATGAGTGAGAAGAAAACACCAACAGAGCAGATGGTGGCAGGTCCAGAAAGAGGCACAAATGAGGAAGTGAGGACATTGTTCTAGCACTCCAAGGGGAGGAACTAGCACACAGGTGCATTATTCTAGCAAATCATCTAGTTATGCTAGCCATAGGCACCACCATTCTCACCGTTACCATCATCATCATTCAAGAAGCAAAGGAAAAGATCACATGCCTGAGGAGTTTATGAAATTCAAGCTTCCCACATTTGATGGGGATATGAAGAAAGCAAAGGATGCAGAATCTTGGTTGCTAGGAATGAAGAAGTTTTTCATAATACAGGACTATTCTCAGAATATGAAAGCTAGAATCACCACCTATAGCTTGAAAGGACAAGAAAATATATGGTGGGAAGATTTGAAGAATGTTGGAGGCATTGCTGAGAAAGATTTGACCTGGGCTGAGTTTGAAAGGCTCTTTAGGGTGCAATACTTGTCTGAATGTTATTATGATAGTAAGGAAAAAGAGTTTTATGAACTCAGAATGGGCCAATTAACTAGTGATGAGTATGTTACCAAGTTTTTAGAAAAATTGACGTATGTACCATATATCAATGATGAAAAACAAAAAATTAAGAGATTCATCGGTGGATGTTGTTAGAGCTCCAAGAAACTCTCCTAGGTTGTCACTCAGAGATGCCTGATAACATATAAATTCAACTTATTGTTGCAATGGATGAATGGAAGGAATGATGCTTGTTTAAGCCAGATAACCACTTCTACTTTGTTTCACTCTAGACATGCGTGAACACCCCCAGACTACAAGGCTTTAGACCACCAGCTACTCACAGTTTAGAGATAAGGTGAATATGGAGAATACTGACCACACTAGCAGAGGCACAAGACCTTGTGATGGTCGGCTGCAACCAATAAGAAGCTTGTAAATCTATTCCACTAATGCAAAGACAAGATGACAACTCTTTGCCACTAGATATAAAGAAACCTGGGTAACCTATTCAATGATACATTCAACAATCTAACACATAGATAAGATGACAACTTTCTAGTGCTCAACCTTAAAGATCAAGAATACAGCATATCGGACATAGCTTAGAGTAGAGAGGAAATAGAAAGTGAGTAGTTAACAACAAAAGAAGCTTGTATTAGCTGAAAATGAAGACGAGATGCTTCAACTGGCAAAATATCCACAGTCTCCAAAATTTGAACCTTACATCAAAACATCAACCATCAACCCTGATTACATCTTGTTCTCGGGTATTAAAAATTTTTCATTACAAAGGCACTTGGTCGTTTAGGTATGGGGGTGTCATAATTGACCACCAACTGCATTTAACTGCCTAACGGAGTCTCTAAACATGCTTGCTTGCTTCAGTGAGTGAGTCTGATCCTTTCAGGTGTTGTGTTGTCCTCTTAGGTAGTTGGAGTGTTCGTATCAGTGTAGCTCCATAACTGGTAAATGCAGTTACAGGGCATGCCTGTACTTTCTCTCCCTTAGCCATGTTGTTTGTTGAATGTGGTTGTTAGGGCCTGTCAGTGACTGGTAATGGCAAGCCGATCACCTTCTTCCTTCAAGCAATGGAGTGGTCAAAGGATGTGGAGTGCATGGGTGAATGGATGGTCGAGATGATAGGGAAGGATGACCATCAGACAATGTGGTAGCGGGTTGATTTTGGGCCGTTAGCTCTTAGGCGACCAGATCTTACGGTGATCGAGCGGTGAAGTTGCACGGGAGTTTAACGGGCGAGCGGTTACGTTAGGCGGTAAACGGTATTGATCACACCGCCTTTGCACATAAAGCGGTAAAAGGACATGGGCGTGCGATCCCACTTAGAGGCCGACACGTAGCGGTGGATGAGAGAGAGAAACTTCTCTCATTGCACGCTAATGTTCGATCAGGTTACGGGCCCGGGGAGAGCGAATTCTGTAAGATCTCGATGAAGGTGATCGGATGGTCGGGAAAAGAGCGCGCAAGTTTTTTTATCGGGCACAACAGGAGTCGTTAGATTTGGCAGGGAAAATCAACGACGGAGATTAAAGGTGATGAGTTTATAAAGGCGCAAAGGCTTGTGGGAAGGTTTTATGAGGGTTTCGACCTTGCCCTCGAGGCTTAAAGTAAAAGGGGCTTAGATCAGGTGTAGAAGAAAAACAGAAGAAAAGGAGGCGAAAGAGAGTAAGCGGAGCAAGGGAAAGAAGGAAAATGACTATTGTGGGATTTCCTTTTAAGCATAACCAATTCAACCAAGCTTATCTCTGACTTGCTAAAACCATGGTTATAGCAGAGCTAACATTGGCTCCTTCTGGGGATGAGATCCTCCCTGTGAGGTCTCAAGAACTGCAAATCATTGCCTTTCCTACAAAAACCAGATCAACAAAATTTCCTAGTGTTCCATTGGGCATGAAGTCTAACTAAGCTTACACTAAAACTGATAAAACAACATATTTACAACATTAAGGCCAAAAGATCTTAAATAACATAAACTTTCAAAAATTGCCCATTAACTGGGCCATCAAAAACTATCTCTCCTTCCATACTTTGCAGCATAAAAGTATTGTTCCCCTGGATTTGAAAAATGATAAAAGGCCCAGTCCACAGAGCATCAAACTTCCCATGGTTCGCTTTCTTCTCCTTGAGTGCATCCCATTTAAGAACCAAGTCCCCAACTTGAAAAATGTCTATCTTTGCCTTTTTGTCAAAGGCTTCCTTGATTCTAATCTGATGTGTTGTAGACCTTTCGACCAATTGTTCTCTGATTTGATGCACTTCTACTAAGTCACTAATCCTCCTCACCATATCATTTTCTTCATTTTGTTCTTCCTGCAAGAATTTGCCACAGGCAGGGTCAACTGAATTGGGAATATAGCCTCAGTGCCATATACCAGCTTGAATGGAGAATTCTCTGTGGATTTCTTGGTAGTCACTCTGTCAGCCCACAAAGCATACTTCAGCTTGGAATCCCAGTTCCTTTTGTTGTCCTCCAACAACTTCTTGATTATCCTTATTAGGCTCTTGTTAGAAGATTCTGCTAAACCATTTCCTGGAGGGTAATATGAGGTGCAATGTACCAATTTAATGCCCATTGAGTCACACATGTCCACCAACTCTTTTGCCTTGAAGGTTGTTGCATTGTCTGTAACTAATTTATGTGGGCAACCAAACCTGGTGAAAATATTTTTAGTTAAGAACTTCAAGACCACGTGATGATCAACTTTCCTGGTAGGGATGGCCTCAATCCACTTAGTGAAGTAGGCAGTGGCTACTAAGATCCATCTATGCTGGCCACTGGAATGTGGGTTAATTTCTCCTATGAAATCCAAACCCTATTGTTGGAAAGGGCCACTAGCATGTATTGGCTTTAAGGGTAGGGACTTCAACTGCTGTTTTCCTTCAAATCTTTGGCACCTATCACAAGATTTAACAAATGAAAAGACATCATAAATTAAGGTGGGCCAATAGTACCCAGCTCTGAGGATCTTGTGGGCTGTAGTTTTCCAATAGTGATGTTCTTCACATATGCTAGAACGAAACTGCTGCATAACCTCCATGGATTGTTCTTTGTTGAGACACCTCAAAAGAATTCCAGTGGGGTCCCTCCAATAGAGCAGGTTTTCATGAATGCAATATTTGGCTGCCCTGAGTTTGATAGTTCTGGCTTGGCTTGAATTAAGGCCTGGAGGAACTTCTAGCCTCAACAAGAATTGGGCTATTGTAGAGTACCATTCACAAGAAGCTATATTTTCTACCAATAACTGGTTTTGCCCTAGTCCAACTATTTCTTCTATCTGCCCATATTCTGAAATTGTGCTTATCCAATTCATGTCCAACATCCTGCAATTTTCTTCATCCATTAATCTAGCAAGGCCCTGACCTCTAACAAGCTTGGTAGGCTCCAGTTCTATGTTGAACTTGATAAGCTTTTCAAATCCATTTAGCCCTTCTTCCATCAGCATCTGGCTGCGTTAGGACATCTTTTATTGAAGAAGAGGGCACATATGCAATTACCTTGGAATGCAGAATGTATATTCTGAAAGCTTTCAGAGATTTGATAAGAGCATATGCTTGTTTTTCAACGATATCATAGCTCAGCTCAGCATCCCTTAAGGTTTTGCTGAAAAATGCCATGGGATGCTCTGAACCTTCATCATCTACTTGCAATAAAACTGCTGCAAGGGTGTCACCTGAAGCAAATGAAAATATATGGAACTCCTTGCTATACTTTGGGCTGATCAAAGTAGGAGCTTCCGTAATGGCCCTTTTGATGGCTTCAAATGATATTCTTGCTGCATCTGTCCATTTGATTTCTGATCCCTTTTTCAGCATGGAGGTGATGTGTTTTACAAATTCTACAAAATTATGAATAAACCTCCTTACAAATTTTATCTTGCCCAAAAAGGATTGGATGTACTTCTTCGATCTTGGGACAAACAAAGTCTGTATTGCCTTTACTCTCTCCGGATCAATCTGACACCTGCAACAGAGACAATGTGTCCTAACAACTTGCCTTCTTCTAAAGCAAATTGTGACTTTTTAGGATTGACTGAAATTCCAAACCTTTTGCACTTCAGAAACACTTTCTTCAAATGTTGCAAATGGTCCTAATGGCTGCTGGAGTATACTGTTATATCATCTAGGTAGACAAGGACAAACTTATCCTTCTCTCCTAGAAACGCTATATCCATAGCTCTCTGAAAGGTTTCTCCAACATTCATGAGCCCAAAAGGCATTTTGGAATACATAAAAGTACCCGAAGGCGTGGTGAATGCAGTCTTTTTTTGATCATCTGGATGTACAACAACTTGGTTATACCCTGAAAATCCATCCAGGAAAGATATCACTTTGGCTCCTGAGACCTTCTACAACAAATGCTCCATCTTGGGCAAGGGATAGTTGCCCTTCTTGGAGCATTTGTTCAGGTTCCTGAAATCAACGCACGGCCTGATTTCTCCACTTTTCTTCCTCACCACTACCAGGTTGGCTACCCATTTTGAATATCTCAGAGGGACTATGATTTTGGCAGCCAACAACTTCTTGATTTCTTTTTCAATCAGGGGAAGGAGCAAGGCATTTATGGGCCTCAGTTTCTGCTTGAAAGGGATGGTGTCTTTTTCCAAGGGAATCTTATGCTGGATGATCTTTTTATCGTAAGTTTTCAGGTCACTATATTCCCAGGCAAAAACATCAGCAAATTGCTTCATCAAGGTGCAATATTCAGAACTCTAGGCAGCAAAGAGATGGCTAGACAGATTTATATATCTTGGATGATGTGGACTCCCTATGTTATCCCTATGTACTGTAGACTGATCTTCTTTTTGGGCAGCCTTATAAGGCACATCATTCTGGTCAAACAGCTTCTCTAGGGGAACTAGGCCTTTGGGTATATAATTGCTAGGCAACTGAACAATGTCTTTATGGCCAATTTTGTTTCTAAGCTGGGGCCGGGGGTTTTCTTCCAAGGCTTCATTCTCTTGATCAATTTGCATTTCAGAGAATTCACCAATGACTTGCAGAAACCTATTTACCTCATCATCATCCTCAAAAACTTCCAATGCTAGACATTATCAGGCAAGGATGGTTTATATTTTACTTGGACTTCATGGACCAACTTAGGAGGCATGGGAGGGATGAACATGTTGGCAAACACAGCAAGGGAATCAGCAAGCTGATTCTTGACTCTAGGGATATATGAGATATAAAAACTATCAAAAGAATCTTTGAGTGTCCATACCTCATCTCTGTATGGTTTAAGCCTTGGGTACCTTGCTTGGAACGTTTTGTTCACTTGCTGAATGATGAGATCAACATCCCCAAACACCTTATGTTTCTGATTCATCTTTCTTTAGCAGCGTTCAAGCCCAATATCAGAGCCTCATACTTTTCTATATTGTTGGTGACCTGAAAAGTCAGCTTGAAAGACAGATGTGCACTTTCTTGTTTTGGAGACACTAGCACCACTCCTGCTCCTGCAATTTCTTTTGAATAGGCTCCATCAAAGAACATCTCCCAAGCTTATGTTCCCTCTCCTTCCATAGCCTGGCCCACTGGTTTCTTGATTTGCACCGAGGCCTTCTGAGTTTCTTCAATTTGGAGAATGCATGCCCCAAAATTAGTGTCTACAACATAAATAGGATGATTAAAAGGGTTCTTCTCATCACTGATGATATAGGTCAGCGGAGCTTCCCTGTACAGTCTTCTGCTTTCTCCTCCAAAGACTGGGACAATGGCATAAGATAAGTCATTTTGTAATGTCCCACCTAGTCTCTTAATCCACTCTTTGGACAACAACATGCCAAACTTAAGGGGGACATCTACCACCACAATATCCATCATCATGCTCTTCATGACAAGTTGAGTTAGGGTGATAGCTAAATCTTTGATCAACCCCAGACATTTCACCCTCCTTGAGTCAAAGGAGAATAAATCATGATAGGGCTTGGCGATATCAAGGCCTAACTCTTCCATGACAGCTTTAGGCATTAGATTATGGTTGGCTCCTGTGTCCAGCACAAAGTTGTGGAGGATTTCGTCATGAATGGTCAATGAGACATAAAATTATGGAGCATTATCATCCACTGGTTCAGTCATTGGGCTAAGCACAACTGCAAGTTTTTCATCTTGCAAATTGACATAGTCAATGAAGGCTTGTGTGGCTTTTAGCTCAAGGGCAGCAAGGATAGGGTTTCTAAAGACCTTACTCGTTTCAAATTCAATCAAAGGCACATATATTTTAAGTTTCTGGACTTTTGATTCAAAACTGAAAGGGGAAGGAGACTTGTCAAGGCCTCTCACCTCTTGAGCTAATGCTTGGAGGATAACTGGGTCAGCTGCTAGTCCTTTCTGTTTGATGGTCTGATGCTTTGTGGGGACAACAGCTCTTTGGGCAAGATTCTCTTTGACATTGCTTGCTCTTGACCTCAAGTTATATCTTCGTTGTTCATCAGTCTGCAAAACAACTTCTCTGTCCCATTCTTGACTAGTCTGGTCTTGGAGTAATGATTCTTCATAGGCAGCCAATGTAAAAAAGGCAGCACTGCCCTTATCTTCCATGCAATGAATGTCATCCTATTCTTTGCACTGCTCCTCCTCCATCACTACGTTCTGGAAAGGAGCTTTAACCCTTTTCTCTTCACCAGCTTCTTTGCCCCTCTGAATGATCTGCAACTATTCGTTTGCTCTTCTAAATGGCTTTGCATTTTTGGGAGCAAATGTGTTTGGAAGCATTGCTTTCCCAGAACCCTGATCAACCTTGAGTTTGGATATTTCAAAAACCAATGACTCTATCATTTTAGTCATTTTATCTAATTTAGGTTCTGAAGATGAAGCAGAGGAAGAAGAAGCCTCACCATTCTGCCTTCTTCTATCAGCATGGCCTTTGAGTTTCTCTGCAGCCATGATATTAGATTCCACCTCTAAAGCTGCATCCTGCATTTCAGCTAGAGTGGCACATCTTCTTTCTCTTAATAGAAGGCAAAAATTAGAATCAAAAGCATTGGCATAGGCAAGTTTGGCAGAGGTGGGGATAGGCTTCAACTAATATTTTACTATACATACTATTGAATCTTTTATTAAAATCAAACAATGATTCCCCATTTTCCCTCTTGAGGTTGCCAAACTTAGTATGGTAATATAGCATGTCTTTCTTATCTCCCCAATGTTTTAAAAACACATCATCTAATGCTTCAATGTCTTCTATAGACCTAGGGGTCAACTCTCTGAACCACTTTCTAGCCTCCCCATTAAGGCTTTGGACAAACAATCTCATCCACACATCATCCTCACTGATATCTAGGTTATCAGCATAACTATAAAAAGACTCAAGGTGTTCTTCTGCTGTTACTCTCTCTGTACCAGTGAACTTAGGCATGTATTTCTGATATTCTTCTGCAGGCATGGCATTCAAAGGAACAAGTAGGACCAGGGGACCATACCTAGCAACGATGATTCTTTCCATTTTTGTGGGTGCTTGTTGGCCTGTCATGACTGGGGTAGATGGAAGAGTATTGGTCGTTTGGATGACAGGAGACTGAGGAATGAATGATAGAGATAAAGGAAAATGATGGACTGTATGGGAGGCTTTCTTTGGATTGAGATCCAATGGGGAACTTATTGAACAAGGAGGTTTATGAATCTCTAGGAAATTCTCTTCACTGATAGTACTAGGCTCTATATTTTCAACATGAACATGCTCAGCTACAAGCCTCTCTGGCAGGGATACATAAGATTGTTTAGGCTTACCTAATCCTGATGCTCCTTTCTGTGATGTTTTTCTTTGCTTGACAATCTTCTCAGGGTCAGGCACTAGGTCAGTTGGTGATTTCTGAGGATTTCTCCGAGTATGCCTCACAAATGAGCCAGAACTGTAATGTGGAGTCGCCAATAGGTTGGTCCTCCAGTAGAGTCGCCATATAGATGATTACAACCAGAAATGTGTCCAGAATTTATCTGTCATCAAAGCTGGAACTATGTCGTTCTCCCAGGGAAGTTGAGCTTCAATCTCCTCTCCTCGACAACGACGCCAATTATGTTAGAGCTCCAAGAAACTCTCCTAGGTTGTAGCTTGGAGATGCTTGGTAACATATAAATTCAACTTATTGCTGCAATGGATGAATGGAAGGAATGATGTTTGTTCAAGCCAGATAACCACTTCTACTTTGTTTCACTCTAGACATGTGTGAACGCCCCCAGTCTACAAGGCTTTAGACCACCAACTACTCACAGTTTAGAGGTAAGGTGAACATGGAGAATACTAACCACACCAGCAGATGCACAAGACCTTGTGATGGTCGGCTGCAATCAGTAAGAAGCTTGTAAATCTATTCTACTAATGCACAGATAGGATGACAACTCTGCCACTAGATAGAAAGAAACCTGGGTAACCTATTCAATGATACATTCAACAATCTAACACATAGATATGATGACAACTTTCCAATGCTAAACCTTAAAGATCAAGAATACAACATATCAGGCATCGCTTAAAATAGATAGGAAATGGAAAATAGTAGTTATAACAAAAGAAGCTTGTATTAGATAAAAATGAAGACGAGACGCTGCAAGTAGCAAAATATCCACAGTCTCTAGAAGTTGAACCTTACATCAAAACATCAACCATCAACCTTGATTACATCTTGTTCCTGGGTATTCAAAGATTTTACATTACAAAAGCACTTGACTGTTTAGGTATGGGGGTGTCATAATTGACCACCAACTGCATTTAACTGCCTGACGGAGTCTGTAAACATGCTTGCTTGCTTCAGTGAGTGAATCTGATCATTTCAGGTGTTGTGTTGTCCTCTCAGGTAGTGGGAGTGTTCATATCAGTGTAGCTCCATAACTGGTAAATGCCGTTACAGGGCATGCTTGTACTTTCTCTCCCTTAGCCATGTTGTTTGTTGAATGTGGTTGTTAGGGTCTGTCAATGACTGGTAATGGCAAGCCGATCAACTTCTTCCTTCAGGCAATGGAGTGCTCAAAGGATGTGGAGTGCATCGGTGAATGGACGATCGCAATGATAGGGAACGATGACTGTCGGACGATGTGGGAGTGGGTTGATTTTGGGCCGTTAGATCTTAGGCGGCTAGATCTAACGATGATCGGGCGGTGAAGTTGCACGGGAGTTTAACGGGCGGGCGATTAGGTTAGGTGGTAAACGGTATTGATCGCACTGCCTTTGGGCAAAAAGCGGTAAAAGGACAGGGGCGTGCAATCCCACTTAGAGGTCGACATGTAGCGACGGATGTGAGAGAGAAACCACTCTCATTGCGCACTAACGTTCGATCGGGTTATGAGCGCGGGAAGAGCGAATTCCATAAGATCTCGGTGAAGGTGAACGAACGGTTGGGAAAAGAGCGCGCAGGTTGCTTTATCGGGCGCAACAGGAGCCGTTAGATTTGGCGGGGAAAATCCACGGCGGAGATTAAAGGTGATGAGTATATGAAGGCACAAAGGCTTGTGGGAAGGATTTATGAGGGTTTCGACTTTGCGCTCGGGGCTTAAAGTAAAAGGGGCTTAGGTCGGGTTTAGAAGAAAAACAAAAGAAAAGGAGGTGAAAGAGAGTAAGCAGAGCAAGGGAAAGAAGGAAAATGACTACTGTGGGATTTCCTTTTAAGCATAACCAATTCAACCAAGCTTATCTCTAACCTGCTAAAACCATGGTTATAGCAGAGCTAATAGATGTCATATGGCATTCAAAGATAAAATTGAGTTGTTGGAACTCCAAACCTTGAAATATGTTATCAAGAAGCTAGAACATTGTTATGTGCAAGCAAAACACAAACCTAAAATTAAAAGTAATTAGTAGGTCAAAAGTAGTGTTGGACATAAGAAGAGTTGGCCCAAGAAAAGTTCAAAAAGGAGAGAAGGTAAATTAATTGAATAATTTTTTTTAAATGTTGGTGATTTTCATGCAGATATTGAAAAACATCAACATTTTTTATTTTTAAAGCATATTTTTCACACTTTAAATATTCTTATGTCTTAAGTATGCACAATTTTTTTTAAATGCAAATTAATTTACCATTTTTCAAGTTGTCTTATTCATTTTCTTGTTTTTCGTCTTAAGATTTTTATTTTTTAAGGGTTTTCTAGAGATGTGTTTTTTGTTTTCCTTTGCAATATTTTTTTATAATTAAATTTGTAATTTGTTTTGCAAAGTTCTAAAAAAATTATAACATTAATATTTTGTGGTTATAATTTT
>APFE031314079.1:73701-107989 GCA_000404065.3 Pinus taeda
TTATAAATTGTTATTAATATGATAAACTTAAAACAAAAATAAATTAATATAAATTAAATGGTAATAACTTTAAAAAAAAATATTAACACCATGGCTGAAAATTGTTGGAATTTTAAGGCTTTTCATAGATATGATATTTTTATTTTTAATGTCATGCATGTCATTAAAATTTTAAAGATTTTAGGAGTCATGATATTTTATCTTTAATGTCATTATTAAAAATTGTTGAAAATTTACCCAAAAAAAAAAAATCAGCGCTATTTTTTCAAGGTGTTTTTCGCATCCAAAAAAATGGTTTTTATTGGCTTTTACTTTCATTTTTTAAAAACGTTGAAAATTTACTGAGAAATTATTTATAATATTAACAAAAACAAACCATTATTCTAGCTTCAACATTTGGTTTTTTGGGGGTTTTTTTGGCTAGAGTTTTCATTTTGAGGTAATAGTTCTCGTTTGACGGTAACTTTGTTAACACAAGAAGATAAACAAAGTTTACAAGCAATTATTAAGGAATATAGAGAAATTGAATTAATAGTTGCCCTATTACATTTTTTAACATGGTATCAGAGCTAAGGTGAACAAGAAAAGGCAACTAGAACGACAAAGAAGGGTTTGTTTATCAAGGGGAATCATTTGCAAAAGGACACCAGTAAAGAAGAAGACGACTTATTGATCTAGGAGGGTTACTACATTAAGTTTTTGTTGAAGAAGACCTCACCATCAAGGTCTCATTAAGGGAAGAAAGGAAGTATTTGTTCAAGATTCTGTAGTGCATCATTGTGAAGAAGAGGAAGCATCAAGGAATCTTGATATCATCATTCACTCTTTGAAATTATTCAAAAACATTGTTGTTGAAGGCATCGTAGAATACATCTTTCTAGGGCATCGATAAAGTTTCCCTAAAAGACTTGAAAACATCAAGATAGTTGGAGATGTTATCACCCCAAGAAACTCTCCTAGGTTGTAAATCGGAGATGCTCGGGAACATTACAAACTCAAGAAAAATGTTGGAAATATGGTGGATGAATGAAAGAAATGTTACATATTCAAGCCAGATAACCACTTCTACTATGCTTGACTGCAGACATGGGTGAACACCCCCAGACTACAAAGCTTTAGACCACCAATTACTCACAGTTTAAGGAAAATGTGATGATGGAGAATACTGATCACACCAGCAGATGCACAAGACCCTGTGATGGCCAGCTGCAACCAATTAAGAGGTCTGTGAATCTATTTCCTAATGCCCAGACAGGGTGACAACTCTCTAGCATTAAAACAACGGAAACCCGCATACAAATTAAATGATACATGCTAAATTCTAACACAGAGGTGGGATGACAACCCCTCTAATGCTAAACATCAACAGCACATGAATAAATGCATAACAAGCATAGCCTGGAACAAGGAAGAAGTGGAAAGTGAGCAATTAACAACAAAAGAAACTTGCATTAGCTAAAAATGAAGACCAAACGCTGCAGGTATCACAGTAGTTACAGTCTCCAGAAGTTGAAGCTTACAACAAAATAACATTTATCAACCCTATTACATTCTGAGTTATGGTATATATAGAGGTTGATTACAAAAATATCTACTATTCTATGCGTGAAAGGGTCATAATGAACCACCAACAACATTAACTATTTGATAAAAATCTCTGCTACAATCTGCTGCTTTTAATGAACAAAATTGGCCTTCTGCATGCTCTATTGTACTTTTTGAATAGGTGGAGTGTCCTTTGGATGAAGTTCCATCACTGATAAATGCACTCAACTGCTCGAGGCATGTCCTCATCCTTAGACCATAATGCTCTTGAATTCGATTGTTGAAATATTAACTGTGCAGAGTACTTGGTAGCTGCTTGCTTCATCCTTCGGGTGAATGATACAGGTTAGAGGCGCGAAAACAACATGGAGGATGCATGGTGTGATGAGAACCAACAATAGCCGTCGGATCCCGCAGATGGACAACAAAGATTGAATCGGGGAAAGCTATTGGGGAAAATAGGCGAAAACAAATGTGAGTCGTCGGATCGCGGTGGGGTAGATCCGATGGCTATTGGGAGCGAGAGTTGTGCGAATATTAACGTGTGGAGGATGTACAGGCGGGCGGTAAGCGACTTCCCTACACCGCTTACGGGAACAGGTGGTAAACATACAGGGCGGGTGTGATGCAATAAGAACGAGACGTGTGGCTGACGGGAAGGCGGGGAAACTACTTTCCCTGCTGACTAATGAACATGCGGTTTACAAAAGTGGGGACTGCGGACATCGTTAGATGGGTGGAGGATCGGACGACCTAGGCTTAGTGCACACATTTTGAGTGATGTGACAAGAAAAGTTGGGTTAGGGGTTTCGCCAAAGCGTTATATGGGTTTTAAACTTTAGCGCTTAGGGGCTTTGGGTGAAACAGGGTTTATAAAGAAATTCAGAGTAAAACAGGGATAAGGGGGGTTATGGGAATATGGAAAAGGGACAGAGGAGAAGGAAAAGGACTTTTGTGGGCTTTTTGTAAGCATAACCAGCACTGTTGAACCTGTCTTTACCCATCAAATGTTGTAGAACATAACAGAGCTAACATTGGCTCCATCTGAGGATGAGATCCTCCCTATGAGGTCTCAAGAACCTGCAGATCAATGCCTTCCTGATGAAAACAAATTAGCAGAATTTCTAGTGATCCATTTGGCATGGAGTCTGACTATTCCTATACTAGAAAACTAATAAACAAAATATTTACAATCTCTAAGGTCAAAAACCTTAAACCACATAAATTTTCAGAAAACGCCCATTAACTGGGCCATCAAAAACTGCCTCTCCTCCCATACTTTGCAGTAGGAAGGTATTGTTTCCTTGGATTTGAGATATGATGAAAGGCCCCGTCCAGAAAGCATCAAATTTCCCATGATTGCCTTTCTTATCTTTCAGTGCATCCCACTTTAGGACCAAGTCTCCAACCTCAAAATTATCTGTTTTTGTCTTCTTGTCAAAAACTTCCTTTTTCTTTTTCTGATGTGCTGCAGCTTTTTCAACCAACTTTTCTCTGATTCGATGTGCTTTTGTTAAATCTGTGATTCTTTTTCCCATGTCCTCCTCCTCATTCTGCTATGATTGAAGGAACTTTGCCACAGGGAGAACTAGCTGAATTGGAAATACTGCTTTTGTGCCATACACCAGCTTAAAAGGAGAATTCCCTGTAGATCTCTTAATGGTCACTCTGTCAGCCCAAAGTGCATATTTGAGCTTTGAATCCCAATTCTTTTTGTTATCTTCCAACAGCTTCTTAATTATCCTTATTAAACTCTTGTTAGAGGATTTTGCTAGACCATTTCCTTGAGGATAGTAAGAGGTGGAATGAACAAGTTTAATACCCATTGAATCACACATATCCACCAACTCTTTGGCTCTGAAGGTTGTTGCATTATCAGTGACTAATTTATGTGGACAACCAAATCTGGTAAAGATATTCTCTATTAAAAACTTCGTGACCACATTATGATCAGCCTTTTAGTAGGGATTGCTTCAATCCATTTTGTGAAATAATCAGTGGCTACTAATATCCATCTGTGTTGGCCACTGGAATGTGGATTGATTTCTCCAATGAAATCCAAGCCCCACTGCTGAAAATGTCCTTTTGCAAATAATGGTTTTAAGGGCAGGGACTTCAACTGTTGTTTTCCTTCAAATCTTTGGCACCTGTCACAAACAAATGAAAATACATCAGAAAATAAGAAGGGCCAATAATAACTAGCTCTCAGGATTTTGTGAGCTATAGTCTTCCAATAAAAGTGCCCTCCACACATGCTGGAGTGAAATTGCTGCATGACTTCCATTGATTGCTCTTTGTCCAGACACCTCAAAAGCACTCCAGATGGATCCCTCCAATGGAGCAGATTCTCATTAATGCAATATTTAGTTGCTCTGAGCTTTATAGTCCTAGCTTGACTTTGAGTACAACTAGGAGGGATTTCTAGCTTCAACAAAAATTTAACTATTTCGGAATACCAGTCACAAGAAGCTAGATTTTCGACCACCGACTGCTCCCTCTGGTTTAGCTGTTATTTCCTCTTCTGTTTGACCATTTTCTGCAATTGTGCACAGGAAATCAATATCCAATGACCTGCAATTTTCTTCAGCTAACAACCTGGCAAGACCCTGACCTCTAACAAGCTTAGTGGGCTTCAATTCTATATTAAATTCAATCAATTTTGCAATCCATTTAGCCCTTCTTCCATCAGCATCACGCTGTGGTAGGATATCTTTTATTGCAGCAGAGGGTACATATGCAATTATCTTGGAATGTAAAATATAAACTCTGAATGCTCTTAAAGATTTGATAAGAGCATATGCATGTTTCTCAATGATATCATACCTTAGCTCAACATCCCTTAATGTCTTGCTGAAAAATGCTACTGGATGCTCTGAACCTTCTTCATCGGCCTGCAATAAAACTGCTGCAATAGTGTCTTCAGAGGCAAATGAGAATACATGGAACTCCTTGTTGTAATATGGACTTATTAATGTGGGAGCTTCCATTATAGCCTTTTTGACGGAATCAAATGATTTTCTTGATACATCAATCCATCTTACCTCTGACCCTTTCTTCAACATGGAGGTAATATGCTTCACTAGTTCTGCAAAATTCGGTATAAACCTCCTCACAAAATTAATTTTGCCCAGAAAGGATTGGATATCCTTCTTCGATCTCAGGACAGACAAAGTCTGTGTAGCCTTTATTCTTTCTGGGTCAATTCAGACACCTGCAACAAACACAACATGTCCTAACAACGTGCCTTCTTTTAAAGCAAATTGTGATTTTTTAGGATTGATTGAGATCCCAAACCTTCTGCACTTCAAACACACTTTCTTCAAATGTTGTAGATGGTCGTGATGGCTGCTAGAGTATACTGTTATATCATCAAGGTAGATAAGGAAAAATTTGTCCTCCTCTCCCACAAAAGCTATATCCATAGCTCTCTGAAAAGTGGCTCCATCATTCATTAGTCCAAAAGGCATCTTGGCGTACATAAAAGTGTCCCAAGTAGTGGTAAATCCAGTCTTCTCTTGGTCATCTGAATGTATAGCAATCTGATTAAAGCTCGAAAATCCATCTATAAAAGACATTACTTTGGCTCCTGAGACTTTTTGCAGCAAATGCTCCATCTTGGGTAAGGGATAACTATCTTTCTTTGAGCATTTGTTTAAATTTATGGAATCAACACAGAGTCTAATTTCTCCACTTTTCTTCTTCACTACCACTAGGTTGGCTACCCATTTTGAATATCTGAGAGGAACTATTATCTTGGCAGCCAGCAACTTTTTAATTTCTTTTTCCATCAGGGGAAGAAGCATAGGATTTATTGGTCTCAGCTTCTGTTTGAAAGGGATGGTGTCTTTCTCCAAAGGGATTTTATGCTAGATTATGTTCCTATCATATGTTTTCAGGTCGCTATATTCCCAGGCAAACACATCAGCAAATTGATTCATTAATTTGCAGTATTGAGAACTTTGATCAGCGGACAGATGGGTGGACAATTTTATATATCTAGACTGACCTGGAATTCCTATATCATGCTTACAAACTGCAGATTGGTCTTCTTTTTGGGCAGCCTTGTAAGGCACATCATTCTGGTCAAATAGTCTCTCAAGAGGAATTAGACCCTTGGGAATATGATTGTTGGGTAGTTGGGCAATGCTATCTTTACCAATTTTATTTCTAAGTTGGGCTTTTGGGTTTTCTACCAAGGCTTCATTTTCTTGGTCAATTTGTATATCGGAAAATTCATCAACGACTTGCAAGAATCTATTCAATTCATTATCGTCCTCAAAAACTTTCCAATGCTGGACATTATCAGGCAAGGATGGTCTATATTTCATTTGGACTTCATAAACTAGTCTAGGAGGCGTTGGAGGGATAAATAGACTAGCAGACACAGCCAGGGAATCAGCAAGTTGATTTCGGGCTCTAGGAATAAATGAAATACAGAAAAAATCAAATGAATCTCTAATTCTCAATACCTCATCTCTGTATGCTTTTAGCCTTGGGTGCTTTGCTTGAAATGTTTTATTTACTTGCTGAATGCTCAGGTCAACATCTCCAAACACCTTTATGTTCTTGATTCCTCTGTCTTTTGCTTCATTCAAGCCCAATATCAGAGCCTCATACTCTGGTATGTTGTTTGTGACTTGGAAGGCCAGCTTAAAAGAAAGTTGTGTGCTTTCTTTCTTTGGAGATACTAGCACCGCCCCTGCTCTTGCAGTCTCCCTGGAACATGCTCCATCAAAGAACATCTCCCAAACTTGACTTCCTTGCTCTCTCTCGCCCTGAAGTGTTGTTTTTTTTATCTGTATTGAGGCTTTATGAGATTCTTCTATTTGGAGTATACATGCTCCAAAATCAGTGTCCACAATGTAAATAGGATGACTGGACGGGTTCTTCTCATCACTGATGATACATGCCAGTTGTGCCTCTCTGTATAATATCCTGCTTTCTCCTCCAAAGACTAGGACAATGGCATAAGATAGGTCATTCTGTAATGTCCCACCTAGTCTCTTAATCCATCCTCTCGACGACAGCATGCCAAACTTGGGAGGGACATCTGCCACCACAATGTCCATCACCATGCTCTTCATGAGCAGCGGAGTTAGGGTAAAGGCTAGGTCTTTGATCAGTCCTAGGCATTTCACTTTCCTTGAATCAAAAGAAAATAAATCATGGTACGGTCTAGTGATATCAAGGCCCAACTCTTGCATGATATCTTTTGGCATCAAATTGTGACTGGCCCCTGTGTCTAGCAGGCAATTGTGAAGGATTTTGTCATGAATGGTCAAGGAGACATAAAAAGATGGAGAATTATTATCAACAGGCTCAATCATAGGGCTAAGCACAATTGTAGGTCTATCATCTTGCGAATTGACTGAGTCAATGGAGATTTGTGTGGTTCTCAGCTCAAGCGCTTCAAGGATAGGCTTTCTAAACACTTCACTCTTTACAAGTTCTAACAGAGGCACCGATATTTTTAATTTCTGAATTTTTGGTTCAAAGCTGAAAGGGGAAGAGGATTTATTAGGACCTCTTACCTCTTGAACTGGTGCTTTGAGGATCATTGTGTCAACTGCTGGTTTCTTTTGTCTGATATTCTGTGATTCTGTTTGGACAACAACTCTTTGGGTAGGATTCTCCTTGACATTATTTGCTTGTGACCTCAGGTTATATCTTTGTTGTTCACCAGTCTACAAAACAGCCTCTCTGTCCCATCTTTGACTGTCTTGTTCTTGCAACAAAGAGTCTTCATATTCAGTCAATGTCAAAAAGGTAGCGTTTCCTTTATCTTCCATGCAATGTATTTCATCCTCATCTTCTTCAAACTGTTCCTCCTCCATGACTACATTTTGGAAAGGAGCTTTAACTTTATGTTCTTCAGTTGGTTCTTTACCCCTCTGAATGTTTTGTAACTGTTCATTTGCTTTTCTGTATGGATTTGACTTTCTTGGAACAAATGTGTTCTGCTGCCTTGTTTTTCCTGAGTTCTGCTCAATCTTCAGCTTAGATATCTCAGCAACCAATGACTCTATCATTCTAGTCATTTTATCTAGTTTAGATTTTGAAGATGAGGCAGAGGAAGAAGAAGCCTCGTCTCTTTGCCTCCTTCTGTTAGCATGACTTTTCCTTCTGTTAGCATGACTTTTAAGTTTTTCTACAACGATAATATTGGATTCTACTTCTAGAGTTGTGTCTTGCATGTCTGCCAGAGTAGCACATCTTCTTTCTCTCAATAGCGGGCAGAAATCATAGTCAAAAGCATTAGCATATGTAAGTTTGGCTGATGTAGGAGTCGACTTTACCTCAGCTGGTATTTTACTATACATCCTATTGAATCTTTTATTAAAATCAAGCAATGATTCCCCATTTTCTCTCTTCAAGTTACCAAACTCAGTATGGTAATATAGCAAGTCTTTCTTATCTCCCCATTGCTTCAAAAATGCTTCATCTAATGCTTCAATATCAGCAATAGATCTAGGGGTCAATTCTCTGAACCACTTTCTGGCCTCTCCATCTAGGCTCTGAACAAAATCTCTCATCCACACATCATTCTCACTAATATTTAAGTTATCAGCATAACTATAAAAAGCTTCAAGGTGTTCTTCAGTAGTTACCCCATTTGTACCAGTGAACTTAGGCATATATTTTTGGTATTTTCCTACAGGCATGGCATTCAAAGGAACCGACAGAACTAGGGGTCCATACCTAGCAACAACAATCCTTTCCATCCTCATAGGTGCTTGCTAGCCTTCCATGATTGGGGTATGCGGAACTCTACTAGTAGATTGAATAATGGGAAACAATGAAATGGATGGCAGAGACAAGGGAATATGATGGATTGTATGGGATGCAATCTTTGGACTGAGATCCAAAGGGAAACTAATTGTACAAGGAGCTGTATGTATCTCTGCAGGTGATTCTTCACTAGCAATACAAGGCTCTAATTCTTCAAACTGTCTATTTTCAACTATGACCTCCTCTTGCAGAGATATATAAGATTTCTTAGGCTTACCTGATCCTGATGCTCCTTTCTGTGAAGTTTTCTTCGATTTGACGATCTTCTCAGGGTCAAGCACTAGTTTAGCTGGTGATTTCAGAGGATTTCTTCGAGTATGTCTCACAAACTGAGCCAGAACTGCAATGTGGAGTCGCCACCAGGTAGGTTCTCCAATAGAGTCACTAGATAGATGATTACAACCAGAAATGTGTCCAGACCTTGTCTATCATCAAAATCTGGGACTGTGTTGTTTCCAAGGGACGCTAAGCTTCAATTTCCTCTCCCCGACAACGACACCAATTAATGTTGTCACCCCAAGAAACTCTCCTAGGTTGTAAATCGGAGATGCTCGGGAACATTACAAACTCAACAAAAATGTTGGAAATATGGTGGATGAATGAAAGAAACGCTGCATATTCAAGCCAGATAACCACTTCTATTATGCTTGACCCCAAACATGGGTGAACACCCCCAGACTACAAGGCTTTAGACCACCAATTACTCATAGTTTAAGGAAAATGTGATGATGGAGAATATTGATCACACCAGTAGATGCACAGGACCCTGTGATGGCCAGTTACAACCAGTTAAGAGGTCTGTGAATCTATTCCTAATGCCCTGATAGGATGATAACTCTTTAACATTAAAACAACAGAAACCCACATAAAAGTTCAATGATACATGCTAAATTCTAACACAGAGGTGGGATGATAGCCCCTCTAATGCTAAACATCAACAACACATGAATAAATGCATAACAGGGACAACCTGGAACAAGGAAGAAGTGGAAAGTGAGCAATTAACAGCAAAAGAAGCTTGCATTAGCTGAAAATGAAAACCAGACGTTGCAGGTATCACAGTAATTACAGTCTCTAGAAGTTGAAGCTTACAACAAAATAACATTCATCAACCCTATTACATTCTAAGTTCTGGCATATATAGAGGTTGAATACAAAAATATCTACTATTCTATGTGTGGAGGGGTCATAATGGACCACCAACCACATTAACTATTTGATAAAAATCTCTACTACAATCTGCTGCTTTTAATGAACAAAATTGGCCTTTTGCATGCTCTGTTGTATTTTTTGAACATGTGGAGTGTCCTTTGGATGAAGTTCCATGATTGAGAAATGCACTCAACTGCTCGAGGCATGTCCTTCTCGTCCTTTGACCATAATGCTCTTGAATTTGGTTGTTGAAATATTAACTGTGTAGAGTACTTCTTAGCTGCTCGCTTCATCCTTCAAGTGAATGATATAGGTTAGAGGTGTGAAAAAAACATGGAGGATGCATGGCAGGACGAGAACCAACAATCGTTGTCGGATCCCGTAGATGGACGGCGGAGATTGAATCAGGGAAAGCTATCGGGGAAAACAGGCGGAAATAAATGTGAGTCGTCAGATCACGGTGGGGTAGATCCGACAGTTATCGAGACCGAGAGCTGTGTGAATATTAACGTGTGAAGGACGTACAGGCGGGTGGTAAGCGGTTTCCCCGTACCGCTTACGGGAATAGGTGGTAAACGTACAGGGCGGGTGCGATGCAATAAGAACGAGATGCGTGGCTGACGGGATAGCGAGGTAACTTCTTTCCCCGTTGACTAACGGACATGCGGTTTACGAAAGCAGGGACTGCGGACACCGTCAGATCGCAGGGTGGAGGATCGGATGGCCCAAGCTTAGTGCACACATTTTGAGTGATGTGACGAGAAAATTTGGGTTAGGGGTTTCGCCAAAGCGCGTGGTTATATGGGTTTTAAACTTTAGTGCCCAGGGGCTTTGGGTGAAACAAGGTTTATAAAGAAATTCAGAGTAAAACAGGGATAAGGGGGGTTATGGGAGTATGGAAAAATGACAGAGGGGAAGGAAAAGGACTGCTGCAGGCTTTTTGTAAGCATAACCAGCACTGTTGAACCTATCTTTACCCATCAATTGCTGTAGAACATAGCAGAGCTAACAAGAGACATCATCAAGAAGGAGTCTTGGCCGACAAGTAAGTTTTAGGTTGTTATTCTATGTCTCAATCTACAGATCATATAGCTACATTTTGCACGGAAAGCAACAAGCTCAAAGGATTAACAAACTTCCCATCTTGGAAGAAAATGATGGACTTGGCACTCACAAAGAACAAAGTCATGGAGTATGTCCTTGGAGAAGTAGTTGAACCAAGCGAAGAAAAGACACAGTATAAAAAGGGATAAGTAAGAGCTCAAAGAATCATTGTAGAATCAATAAAAGATAATCTTGTTCTCTTTATTGTTGATATGAAGACATGCAAGGCCATGTATAATAAGTTAACAAAGTTGTACCCTATAAGTATATTAGGTCAAAAGATTTCCTTGAGGAATCAATAATATAGGATAAGGAAATCATAAGATGAAGACATGGCCACCTATCTAATGAAGATCTCACAAATAAGAAACCAGTTGCAAGGGCTTGGGGAGATTGTTACAGAATTTGAGACGATTATTTGTGTACTAAATGTTTTTCCACCTAATTGGAGTAGTTTTGCAACTAGCATCTACTCAAAGAAAGATACCACACCTTTTGATGAATTATGGGCTCAATGTATCTTGGAAGAATCTAAGATCAAGGCAAAGAATGATGCCGAATCAAATGAAATATCTCAAGCCTTCATTGCAAGGACCAAGAAATTGAAGAAGGAAAGGTTTAGAAAGTCCAAGAAGAAAACATATATGTCTACGATTCAATGTTTTGGATAAAATGAGTATGGACACTTTAAAAGGGATTGTCCAAAAAAAAAGTGATCAACATAAGGAAAGAAGTGAAGCTCACATAGCTGAACAAAAGGGAGAACCTAAGAAGAAGCCAAAAGGAGAAGATCCCAAGGATCTCTACTATTAGAGGAAGCTTCATCTCTGTCAAGTTCTTTATGAAGTTTGCCTTTCCTTTATTTAAATAGAAAGTAGAGTAACATGCATTGTTGTTTACTCTAGAAGTCTTGATCTTTGTAAAAGCATGGCATCATAAATAGAAGCATGTGATAGTAGAAGAATTAGAGTTTACTTGATTAAATCACTTTGATAGGAATCATAAAGTTTTATTTCAAGAATGAAAGGATTGGGGCCATATTGCATGTTATTTTTCATCCGAGCACTTTCTAAATGTGAAATTTTTTTAATCTAACACATAAGAAACCTCTATTTCAATTACGGGTTTACAATCTCCTACTTGTTCTTTACATTAACAAGTTATTTAATTGCATAAACATCGAAGTAAACACTATTGCAGCCTTCAAAAATGTACAGATCATGCATTGAAACAAACATAGACAATAACACAAGGGACACCTTTATTTTTGGACAATCGTCCCTGGAAAAACCCAATTCGAGAAAACTGGCACAACGTATAGAGGGCTTATATTATTAAGTAGATTTCTTGAATACAACTAGGGTGCCAGAAATGTCTCACCCAATGGAGAATATGCTCGACAGTAATACCTCTTTCCTGAGATAGATATTCCGGTAAATCAGCAACCAAATGATCAAACCCCATAGTGACTCTAATTGTTCCCTATGTTGGACATCGAAAGTTGCTCAAAGCACTACTCTAGAACTGTGTCACCCTCTCCCGACTTAGAATCCACTGATATGCTCCCAGTCTGTCCCCACAGAATCTCCCCAGCGTCAGCCTCTGCGTCAACCCTTTGCATATTCTACGTCAGCTTTACGACCTCTGTGTCAGCCTTTCTAGGGCCTGTGCTGTCTCTCCCAGCACTGTGTTGCCTCTCTGCTATGTATTCTTCAGCCTTAGATGAAAATCCCTTGATGTTAATTTTAGGTATGTTCTATGGTTAGAGCAATTTATTTCAATTTTCACAGTTAGCTCAATATCTTTTCCAGATTAGCTATCACATCAACATAATAGTAAATTGTAGATAGAACATAAACATAAATCGCAGAAGACAAGCCAAGACAAGAGGACACAAGATGTGGCGCTAGCTAGGGACAAACCCCAACGTGGGGAACCCTTGATAAATTCTTCTTATATGTTCTTCAATAGTTCAGTAGAGAGAGAGAGATAATACATATACAACAAAAGTCAACACTTTGACTTATCTAAATAAGAGCATAGATCATCTCTAAGTAGATGATACATGAGGTCGTTGGACTCAATTGAAGACAACCGATTCTCCAAGGTGACTCCATCACCTATCATTGCACTGCACCTCATCATCACACTCCACCTCATTGTGTTGCACCATGCTGCACTCATCATCACTATGCTGGACCTCATTATCATGCTGCAACTTCATGTACTGCAACCTCTTACAGTGGTAACTTATCATCTTGTTGCCTCACACTATACCTCATTATACTGCATTATGTACCATTGTTGCACCATGTTGCCACACTATTGTCCCATGTGCTTGCCACCATGTGCTTACTGCACCTTGCCCAATGTGCTCACAACATCATGCTTGTTGTACCTTGCTTACTGTACTATTGTCCCAATGCTATTGATGCACCATGTCATGTTGTTGTCCCATTTGTTAGCATGCCATTGCTATTGCCCCATCATTATTGTTGTCCCAATTGTTAGCATGCCATTGTCGTTGTCCCATCATTGTTGTTGCGACTGCACTTCTATGTGCCACTGCCCTTAGTCCAACACACAGCAACACTAGCCCTCTAGTGCTGCAGCCAACCTTAAAGAGGCTCCTCCCATGCCACGTTATCCTCTCAACGCAGCCATGGAATAACTCCAACAACTTGCTATGGCCTGTGGCCTAGCTTGCTGTAGCTTTCAACCTCCTCAATGTGCCCAAACAACCACTCAAATTCCAGTGTTTAGCTTCCCTCTACTTGGCCTAGTAGCCTACCCTCTCGACCCTAGATCCTTGGCCCTCCATCCATCAATTCGATCACTTGAAGTGGCCTACGGTTAGGGCATCATAGGGCTGCGGCTAGGTAGGCTACATGACTGTAGCTAGGGCAACTTGTTTAGCCTACTCCTTCCATGATTGCATTAAAGGTAAGGACATCTACTTAGGGTCAGCATATAGGTCAGCGTGTAGCCCTCCTTCTTGACTACATCTAGGTCTTGTACTAGGGCTCCTTACCTTCTATGTTTAGGGCGTCCTCTCTTAGATTTCTCTTCCACTAAAACCCAGAATAAGTGGAGAGAAATCAAGAGTGAAGTGTGTGTAGAAATGACTATCAAGTCACCTCTTTTTATACTAAAACATTCAGCACATGTGTGGGTTATTTGGTTGTTGGCCGACCTTGACAATTTGTCGTATAACACAAATAAGCTCATAAATCCATGAATAATTATCGTAATCAGATGATCTTTAGATCAATCCTACACCTCTCGATGAGGGGAATCCAAGAAAAATATTAGTTGCCATAAATAAGATGAACCACATGGAGTTTGGCCCTAGTTGCCAATTTTAACACTCCCTCTCAACTAGGGAAAACTCCATCAGCTGATCCATCTACTAGATTGTACTATCTCTGCCAACAGTGCCCTACACTGCTCTGCTGAACCATGAAGAAGAATAATTGACCGAGAATGTCTCATACCATTCTCTACTGACCTGAAGTCAATCCCATATGAAGAGAGTGTGTTATACCACTCTTACTGATCCCAAATCAGTACCAAAAGAGAGTGAGCTATATCACTCTTACTGACCCGAAGTCAGTTTCATTGATCCTGGATCAATATCGCAATAGAGTGTCTCAAACCACTCATATTGATCCCAGATCAATGGAGGTCATCCTAGCATAGGGAGTATGGTAGATACAACGATTCGTCCATCTATAGTACTAATATGGTCCCTAACCCCATTTTCCTGCTCATTGGCCAAATGAGAGGTACTTCGCATGAGTCCCAGACTGCATGGGTAGGATGCCTCGATAGGAGAACCACTCATCATATCCATAAGTTGTCATGGGGTATCACAGGGGAAGGCTGAACCATTCACCCTGTACACATCGCACCATTAGGGGAGGGCGAGTCACCCTATGGTCACTTGTTGCTCCAAGAAGTACCCCAAGCTCCCAGATCTCAATGTATGCATCATACAAGACCCTCATAAGAGGGCCTCTCAATGACTCCAAGTCGTTCTGGAAAGTCACAAATTTGACCTTTCCTCAGGGCTTCGACAGAATGTTTGCGACTTGCACATCAGTCCCAAAGCAATGGAGCCTTCTTGCTCATCAATGTTCCATATCCCATATAAAGTAATACCTGTTGTTTATATGTTGGAGCAATTATAGAATACGAGATTCCTCAATAACCGAATCCTCCTCTGGTTGACACAGAAGATCACGATGGCATCCATCATGTGTATAAACAGCTCACTAAAGAGCTTCCACAACCAGGCAGCTTCACACGAGGTCATACTCGTAGCTATGTATTCGGTCTCAACGGTGCTCAAAGCAACCATCTTCTGCTTCCTACTCATCAGGATACCAAATCAGCACCTAAAGAGAACCAACACCCAGAAGTGCTCTTGTGATCTTCCACACTGCCTGCCTAATCAGCATCAGAATAATCATGCAGCTTCACATTTCTGACAGTGTATCTCAATCCATGAGAGATTGTGCCTTGAAGATATCTCAAATGATTCTTGGCACCAATCCAGTGAGGTTCAACCATATATGAGCTCAACGTGCAAACTGTAAAACATATATCCGGATGGGAATTCACCAAGAACATCAATGCTAGTATGAGTTTATGAAACTTAGAGGCATTTCGCAAATCAGGTCCAGCATCACTACCACATAACTTTTTAAGGTTAGGCTTCATCGAGATAGTCACGGGTTTGCAGTTCACCATTCCAAATCCAGAATCCAACTCCCTCTTACTTTTGCAAATGAGAGGGTCTGCACCTGTTAGAAAGAGGTTGTCCTCATAAGGTGCTAGTATGAGCGATCTATTATCCACAACCTTCAAGCAATGTTTTGGATCGGCTTCACTCCTAGTGAATCTCAGCTTCATCAGATAATTTCCAATCCTTTCATACCGAGCTCAGGGTGCTTGCTTTAAATCATAGAGAGCTTTCATCCACCTGCATACATGAGATTCCCGATCATGAATCTCAAACCCCTTGGGCTGTTCCAAATCTATGGACTTTCTCCATGAGGGGAATGGTCCCCTTGTAAGATTTTCCTTTGGTACATCTCAAACATGTACCTCCATGCTCTTCTTGAATTCTAGCATCTCTTTCACCATCTGACTCACATCGGGTAGGGCCTTATAATGAAGATGGGAAACCCTCTGGTGTCGTTGAAGATATGTGTCACACGACATGGTCCCCAACGGACTTCTTGCAACTTGATACAAATTGCCAACCCTAAACCCATGAGTAAAAGCATCTTTGAAAATTCCATTTTCAAACACGTACCTTACAATCGATGAATGCCACCTTGAAACATTTGACGTCCATTGTCAAAATGGACACCAAGTTCCTTTTTGCGATCAGGTACATAAATGAGATTTTGTAAATGAATTGAGTTACCTTCATTCAATTGAGGGGTAACATTCCCTACACTCTTTTCGGGATAGGTGGCATTGACTCCAAGTATAATCCCATGATTGTTTCCATCTCTACCAAATTAGAGAGAGCACCCTTCTATCCGATGAATTGCCTTGAAGCATTACAATCAATAAGCCAAATTCCCAAAGAGTCTGGAGGAAAGGGCCAATATAAGATAATGTTGCTTTATCTTACCAAAGACAACATTTGATTCTTCATACATGGAGTTCCTTCCTTTCTTTGAAGAGCCGATCATTTCCTTAATGACCTGCATTCCCTTTCATTCCTCCGATCATTGAAGATGTCCCTGGAATGATTGTTATCATCATCAAGTGATGTGTCCCTACCAATCGGACATTCCTTCGCATAATGACTAAACCTATTACAAACAAAGCATTTTCCTTTCCTTCCACCCTTACATCTGGACTTCCCATTGAAGTCATCTTTAGGTAGGCCATCAGATGCTTCTGCTACGCCACTCGGATAATATTCTCTGCTCCGACTTCACCCTTGATGAATTTGAAGAAGGATATGGAACCCATTGAACCTTTTGTCCTTTCCAACTGTCTTCGGTGATTGCTCTTTCACTCTTGCTTGGGCTTGTCTTCACCTCAGCACTGATACCATGTTAATTTTAGGTAATTTCTATGCATAAAGCAATTTATTTCAATTTTCACAGTTAGCTCAATATATTTTCCAGATTAGCAATCACATCAGCATAATAGTAAATTGCAGATAGCACATAAACATAAATCGCAGAAGACAAGCCAAGACAAGAAGACACAAGATGTGGCGCTAGCCAGGGACAAACCCCAATGTGGGGAAAGCCTTGATCAATTCTTCTTATATGTTCTTCAATAGTTCAAAGAGAGAGAGAGAGAGATAGTACATACACAACAAAAGTCAACACTTTGACTTATCTAAATAAGAGCATATATCATCTCTAAGTAGATGATACATGAGGTAGCTGGACTCAGTTGAACACATGTTGCTTCAACTGATTCTCCAAGGTGACTCCATCACATATCATTGTGTTGCACCTCATCATCACGCTCCACCTCACTATGTTGCACCATGTTACACCCATCATCACTATGTTGGACCTCATTACCATGCTGCACACATCATATTGTTGCACCTTCCTGTATTGCAATATCTTGCAATACCTTATCATCTTGCTGCACTCACCAGTGCTGCCTCACACTGTACCTCACTGTATTGCATTATGTACCATTACTGCACCATGTTGCCACATTGTTGTCCCATGTGCTTGCTGCCATGTGCTTACTGCACCGTGCCCAATGTGCTTGCAGCATCATGCTTGCCACCATGTGCTTGTTGTACCTTGCTTACCGTATTGTTGTCCCAATGTTATTATTGCACCATGTCATGTTGTTGTCCCATTTGTTAGCATGCCATTGTTGTTGTCCCAATTGTTAGCCTTCCATTCTTGTTATCCCATCATTGTTGTTATGAATGCACTTCTATGTGCCACTACCCTTAGTCCAACACACAGCTAGACTAGCCCTCTAGTGTTGCGGCCAACCTTGAAGTGGCTCCTCCCATGCCACGTTATCCTCTGAATGCAACCATGGAATAACTCCAACAGCTTGCTATGGCCTGCGACCTAGCTTGCTATAGCTTTCAACCTCCTCAACGTGCCCAAACAACCACTCAAATTCCAGCGTTTAGCTACCCTCTACTCGGCCTAGTAGCCTACCCTCTTAGCCCTGGATCCTTGCCCTCCATCCATCAATTAGGTCACTTGAAGTGGCTTGCGGCTAGGTAGGCTTCAGAACTGTAGTTAGGGCAACTTGTTTAGCTTACTCCTTCCATGACTGCATTAAAGGTAAGGATATCTACTTAGGGTCAACGTATAGGTCAACATGTAGCCCTCCTTGACTACGTCTAGGTCTCATACTAGGGCTCAAGTCACCTCTTTTTATACTAAACCATTGAGAACATGTGTGGGTTATTTAGTTGTTGGTCGACCTTGACAAATTGTCTTACAACACAAATAAATTCATAACTCCATGAACACTTACCGTAATCGGATGATCTTTAGATCAATCCTACACCTCCTGATGAGAGTCAAAGAAAAATATCAGCTGCCATAAATAAGATGACCCACATGCAGTTTGGCCTTAGTTTCCAATTTTAACACTTGTTGAACTACCCCTCACTACAAATCTGATCACTAAATCGATTTCCTCAGCAAACCTCGCCCCAGAAAATCAAATTCTTTGATCACTTTATGTATCTCCAACAGACCCTCAAGCCTCCTTTTATACATTTCCTGTTGACGAATCAACGACTGAGATTAAGTCCCTAATCAACGACTAAGATTAGACCTAGCTTGATCCTCGTCACTTAGAACTTTCTCACCCATATTTTATTAATACACATTAATATTTTTATTTTCCTAAGTTTAGACTTAGGAACCCATTAAAAATATTATTTATTTTAATAATTCCTCATTCGGGTGGAATTTCTCCAAACGATTTCTAGGTCTTGGAGATCTCATGTGCCTTAGCCTATCCACCAATTTTCAAGGCTAGAGCACATCCAATACTATCCAAAATCAACATTCCCTCTTAGCAAGGAATGTGCTCTAGCAATGCTTCACCATAGAAGCATCACAGTGATCCTCCACATCGGTCCTCTGTACTGATGCTTGGCCTATTGTCCCACATCCACTACATTGTTGCTTCTTGTACTGCTACCCATGACACTGCCACTACCACTACTACATCTGTACTAGAGCTCGCTCTCAACATTTGCCCATAGCTTTGCCACTACTAACTGTTGCACTACATCTCAGTTACTGAGAAGTAACTAACTTCACCCAAACACTGACATCCTCGTCAGTCTGGAAGCCTCGTGATGTTGAAGCCACCTCTGCTGCTATCTTTTGCTCCCTCTACTGCCACTGCACTGCTGCAACCTATTCTATGCCTCTCGCACTGCTGCAACCCCTATTGTGCTGCTACAGACTTCTACACTCTAGCACTGCCTTCTCGCTCCATCACACCTTGCTCCACCCGACACTTGTCATCATGCTACTGTGTTTAAGGGCTCCCGTAGCCGAATGTGATCCAAGAGTTTAGGCACCTCAAGGATCCCTCCCTTATATGCAGTCCTCTCGACTACAACTCCAGATCACCCCACCTCTTCTCTAGAGGCGCCTGAGCACTCATGGCACAATCGTCATCACTCTCGACATCCTTCTTCACATTTGTTGGGGTAGCCTTTCAGTCGTAAGCTTCTCCCTTGCCTTTCTTCCTGGGGCAATGAGAGGCATAATGTCCTAGCTCCCCACAGTTGAAGCACTTGACCTTGAAGATGTCTTTCTTCTTCCTCTTTTGTAGCTCTTGTTGTCTCGCTGATGCGAGAGTTGCATCCTCCTACTCCTCCTTGATTTGAACTCCCTTACCACTACTCCCCGCCTTGGTCAATCTCTTGAGCTCTCCATGTCGAAGAGCTGCCCACATCTCCTCCCAATTGGGGAGAGTTGCTCTGCCCAAAATGCTTTGGACAAACGTCTCGCACTCCTTGGATATTGCATTCAGGGCAGTCCTAACTAAGAAATTTGGATCTGGAGTAGACCCCAAGGAAGTAAGCTAGTCGTGAATCTCGTGGAACCTGAGAAGGAAGGGATCTATCTCCTCTCCTTTCTGCATCTGAAATGACCTCAGTTGATTCTCCAATAACACCTTTCGTTGCATGGAAGATCCCTGGTATAAGGTGGTCAAGGTGTCCCACATCTCCTTTGTTGTTTTCTTCTCAGCAATATGTGGTATGACATGATCCTTGACCTCATCTAGGATCATGCATTTCGCCTTTGCCTGGGCCTCCTGATATTTCTCAACTGCATTAGCATCAACTAGGACAACTACTACTTTCAAGGCATAGTCCTTGATGCGATGTTTATCTAGGATTGCTAGGATCTTGGCCTTCCAGATGACAAAATTGGAAGCCTCATCCAATCTGTCCTAATCCCTCAATCCGTTCACTGCCATCTGTGCTCCTCTTCTCTAGACTCCCTCTGAGTCTTGATTTCCCTCTCGGAAATCTTCCGACCAACCATCGAATCAGTCCTCTCCAATCCTCCTTTGTCGCTGCAACCCAGATCAAGAATTCTTGGCTAGAAATCTGTCAAGGTAGTGCTTCCCTTTGCCTTGGTTCAATCTCCTTAGACATTGTTTTGCACCGACAGAAACAACGTCCCACCAGCTCCTCAAATCAAAATCTACATATCTCCCTTAGCCCCAACAACTTGAAGAAT
Source organism: Pinus taeda (assembly GCA_000404065.3). Taxonomy (NCBI): domain Eukaryota; kingdom Viridiplantae; phylum Streptophyta; class Pinopsida; order Pinales; family Pinaceae; genus Pinus; species Pinus taeda. Next base: position 94,029 of record APFE031314079.1, read on the forward strand.
TTGAGCCCTTCAGGCTTTACGTAGTCTCTGCATGGGCTAAATCTGCTCCTCTCGACCAACTGCGTCAATCCTTCCTGGCTCAGAGGGATGACATGGCTCTATGTGAGCTTGAACTGCCCTCCTCTGCCTCTGCACTGGCCCCAATAGCTGACGCAACTACTGTGTGGGCTCTTCCCAGCTACTACGTCTTCCTCTTTCTACCTCTCTGACTCTGTAACAATGCTGCCTCTCGGGACAGCTGCTTCTTTGCTGCAAATTCTCGTATTTCTCGGTTGGTGTCTTTAGTCATATATGATCTACAATCGCTGTGATACCATGTGAAAATTTTCTGAATCTAACACATGAGAAACCATAACTGCAATTACCGGTTTACAATCTCCTACTTGTTCTTTACATTAACAAGTTATTTAATTGCATAAACATCGAAGTAAACACTATTGCAACCTTCACAAATATACAGATCATGCACTGAAACAAAAAGAGACAATAACACAAGGGACACTGTTATTTTTGGACAATCGTCCCGGTGCAACATATAGAGGGTTTGTATTATTAAGCAGATTTCGTGAATACAACTAGGGTGTCAGAAATGTCTCACCCAACAGAGAATATCCTTGGCAATAGTACCTCTATACGGAGATAGATATTCAATAAATCAACAACCAGATGATCAAACCCCACTGTGACTCTGGTTGTTCCCTATGCTGGACAGTGAAAGCTGCTCCAAGCACTGCTCTGGAATTGCATCACCCTCTCCTGGCTCATAATCTATTGGTCTTCTCCTAGTCTACCCCACAAAATCTCCCTAGCGTCAGTCTTTGCAACTTTTGTGTCTCACTGCGTCAGCCTTCCTAGGGCCTACGTTATCGCTCACGACACTGCACTGCCTCTCTGCTATCTATTCTTCAACCTCCGATGAAAATCCCTTGCTGAACTACCCCTCACTGCAAATTTGATCACTAACTCGATGTCCTCAGCAAACCTCGGCCCAAAAAATCGAATTCTTTGATCACTTCATGTATCTCCAACTAACCCTCAAGCCTCCTCTTATACTTTTCCTGTTGACGAATCAACAACTGAGATTAAGTCCCTAATTGACGGTTAAGATTAGAACTAGCTTGATCCTCGTCACTTAGAACTTTCTCACCCATATTTTATTAATACACATTAATATTTTTATTTTCCTAAGTTTAGACTTAGGAACCCATTAAAAATATTAATTATTTAATAGCTCCTCATCGGGGTGGAATTTCTCCAAACGATTTCTGGGTCTTGGATATCTCATGTGCCTTAGCCTCTCCACCAATTTTCAAGGTTAGAGCACATCTGATGCTACCCAAAATCAACACTAACATCATGTTAGAAGTAGTCATCTTGGATCCTATAAGAACCATCATTTTTGGAAGGTTCTTAGAAGGAGCATTATGACATGACTAGTATGGAAACAATACTATTGAAGGATGAATGAATGCAGATGGTCAAGTTTCAGCATGAAGGACATAATTAAAGTCTTTATACTATTGGGAAAAGAAACCTATTAGAAACAGGCTCATTCAAAAAAGATGGCTAGATGGTTGTATGGAAGCAAAGGTATGCATGTTTTAAGTAACTCTTCTCTAGGGTAAGGTTCATATCTACAAAAATCTTGCAAAAAGAGTTGGATATAAAACTGTGCTCAATAAGTCTTCCATATGGTTGCATGATGCTCGAAGGAAGAAATTTGACATACTTTCAATAAACGGAGATCAAGACTCTCATAATATTGCATGGCATATGACGATGTTAATCAACATCAAGTATAGTCTTTGAAAGAAAGAAAGGATGTTAACAATGACAACTCCAAGGAAGATATTACAACTTGGTAATCAAGTTTTATCCAGGGGCACTCTCATTAAAATGACTACATGGAGAAAGATTCATATGGATATGGATCATGTGAAAGGATGTTGATCTCGAAGAACTCAAGTTGATGCTCTGATGAGAAGCACCATCATAATAAGGTAACTCTGATATTTAATATCTCGATATTTGTTATTTGGTTAACCTATTGTTTTGCCACTTGGTAGGATATTGTAGGAATGTATGATAACAGTTGAGGCAAGCTCAACTGTGGGTGCTAAACTCAATTCAACAAACACATGAATTGAGTATATGGTCTTGACAATCCTTGGAGGGTTATGTATTCAAGGTGATCACAACATCACCTTGGGATTGAGAGGTAGCATTGTAAGAAGATAACCTGATGTTACTGTTCCTACAAATATCACTTTCATGAGGGAGCTATGACAACTTGAAGTTTCACAAGGCTCAACATAATGCCTTCATTGATGATGATTGGAAGAAAGTGATGTACAAAGTTGATGGCATGAACCCTGTCACAGGTTAAAGAAAAGAGATGGCTCCTTGATACCTGAAAAGGAAGAAAGCTTGATATAATGAGATACGAAGAAAATAGGGATCCATGCAACTATCTCCATGAAGAACTGGTAGTTGATACATTTATGAAAACAAGCTATAAAGTTTGTTATGATGACTTCCCAAATTGGAAGGAAGTCAAGAATCTCCTCTATAATTGAAAGGGAGAAAAGGAGTCTCCTAGAATAGGAGCAAGGCTCTATTCCCCAATCAAGAGGGAATAGGGATGTCCTCTCTAATTGAGAGGGAGTGATGATGGACATCACATTTGTATTCTCTTCTTCGTGTGTCATGCATTTGACTCGGACTTACATTCATAAGTCTAACTGAAAGGCCTTGGAGAGAGGATGGTGGATGGAAGATTTGATAAGCATATGTGATTTCCTTGAGGATATAAAATCCAAGATAGGAAATAGACCGACATTCTTTGAGGATTGGATTGATATCAAAGACAAGAGTGGTCAAAGAGGACTGATATTCTTTGAGGATTGGGAATCCAAGATAAGAATAGCCCTAAAAGGACATACCTAGTGAACATCCAAATGGGGTATGTGCCTTGTAGAGGTAGTGTGGTATCTCATGTAAAGCCTCCCAACATTATTCTCTTGTATAAAAAAGAGTTCGTGAAGTTAAGGCCTTACTATGATGGCAATGTTGGTCAAGATGTTGACTTTTAAAGATGGCTTACTAATCCGATTCTTCTTATGGGAACTCTTCAATTTAAGAATAACCTTGTACCAGGCGTACACTTATGAATACCTCCCTAGTTAAGAGGGTGTTGGAAAATGTAACTAGTTTTGGTCTTCATAATTGTCAATGTACTCAAATCATTATGTATATCTTATGTTACAAGAAAAAAAAGAAAGAAAATTATTATTTTTTAGCATGGGTTTCATGCTCCATTTTGATGGTCATCTAGGTCAAGCATATTCTTTATGCTTCTAGGGTTTCTTATGTCAAAAGGATATTTTTCTTAAATCAAAAGTGTCTTTATCATTTATATAAGACGCTATCAGGCAAGTTGTAACATGTAAAAGATATTGATTTTGAGTCTAAAAAGTCCTCGAAACCTCCAAGCACAAGTCGGCCCTAGCAACTACAAGTCGGACTAAAGGAGGAAATTCGACCTCAAGGAAAGCCTATAAATAAGAGTAGATTCGACCTCATTCGATCTCTCTCAAGAAGAAGTTCAATCTGAAGCTGGGAATAAGGAGAAAGCAAGAGCCAAGGTCTAGAAAGCAAGGAGAAATCAAGTAGAAGAAGAAATATATGTTTTGGACTATTTTCTTCTCACAAGTGCGAAGAAACTAGGGTTTCTATAGGGCTGAAGTTGCAGGTCGAAGCTGGGGGCCAAAGTTGAAGTTAGATGTCAGTGAGAGTAGAATTGATCCTTGTTGTTTTGGCTAAGCTTTGGTCTAATTGGAAGGGCTTCTTGGAGGGCTGACTTGGTGCTTGGAGGAGCACTTGGTCTAGGGTTTGGGTCTTGGTTTTCTCATTTGAAGCAGATTCTATAAGAAGAGGAAATTTTCTGGGTTTTCCCCTTGAGGGGTTTTGCCCTGTCTTGGGAGCCTAATTTATGTGTCCATTGTCTTTATTGTTTTGCTCTTGATAATTGTTTGATGAAAAAATCTAATAAAGAAACACAAAATAAATAGAGTTCACAAGCAATTATTAAGGATTAAAGAGAAATTGAATTAATAGCTGCCCTACTACATTCTCTAACAAGGGGAAGACAACAAATTATTGTTCCTAAAAAATTAAAAATACAATTACAAACAGAATCACAAAATTAAGTTTCTACGGGATTCAATATAGTTGCATTTGGAATCCATTCGAAATACTTCTGAGACAGAAACCCATCCTGCATCTCATTGAAATAAAAATCCCTAACTACCCATTTTGAACTTCTTTTAGCCTTCAAGAGCACATGCTGCAGCAAGGAAATTTTTTGTCAGAGATGGTGATTTCAACATTTCTCATATCTGAAGGCCAATTTCTACAGTTGCGAAGGGATATGGTCACCATTGTAGAACTATTTCCTTCAAAGATCTCTAATTTTTAAGCATGGTTTTCATCATTTGCTGGACTTTTAGTGCTTTTTACACTCAATATATTTCTTGTGTGAGATAGTGAAACTTTCTTTTTATGGAATGAGAATTGTCACAAGGACGGCAAGGGTAATTTCTATGTTTCATGGGGCTTGTTTATAATCAGAATAACGAGAAAGGTTTGCATTTGTAGCAAATTTTTGTATCATGTCAATGTTACTGGGATTCAGATGTGAGAACGTTCATTGACTTTGTAGAAATTTTTGGAGACAATCCCCCACCCGTCCCCCCTCCCCCAAAACACACATGCATATATAAGTACAAAAGGGTATAAAATATGCCCCACTGGTAGTGAGTGCATAACAGAAATTTAATATTTTGACACCAATGTGTCTAAGAGAAAGCAAGAGAGAATGGGTAAGAATTTCTATCAATCAGTGCTCAGTAGTTTACTGTGGGTGTGTATAACTGTGAGTGCATAACAGCCACCAGGAGTGCCAAAAGAGGTTCAAGAAACAAAAGTATAATAGTACAGAGGTTATAAAAGCTGCCACACTGGATGTGACTTCATAACAGAATAGTGTGTGCCTAAGAGAGAGCGAGGGAGAGAAGGGGAGGGGGATTTCTATAGTTCATCACTGAATAGCTCACTGTGGGTGTGTATAGCTGAGTGCACAATGAAAATTTAAGCATTGACACTAATAAAGATGTTTGTGCATTCACATTTGAAAATGGAGAGAGAGAATTGAATGTTATTTATTAAAACATCCACAAGGCCAACTATCCTATCAGATGGAAAATCTTACCTATGATGTAAAATTTCAAATTACATCATCCACGCTCGAGAGTGGTCCAAATTTCATCCAAGTGGTAACAAAGTAGAATGTTTATAGCAACAGAATTAGCCTCAAAATTGTTGAAATCCCTGACCGATTTGTCGGATCAGAGAAAAGACATTTACTGTTAATTCCAAAAAACTAAGCTAAGGGTTTTTAAGAGACTGGATGAAGGTTTGTGCCCCCTCTGCCAAGCATTAGCCCACTTCATTGAGGTCCCTCACAGCTAGCTGCCTTAATGGATTACACACTAAAAAGCTGTGCCCCTCCGTTGCCATACCCTACACAGCTCACTCCTTCACAATTGCAGCCATTCACCTAAATTTCTCTAGGAAACTATCCATGAAATGAAAAGGTTGATATCTTATCCTTCGTCAATCTAATATCAGAAAATAGAGGAGCCAGAAACAAATTGTGGCCAAGAAAGAAAAACTCCCTGGAAACTAACTTCTACAAGGATAAGATTCATCTACAAGAGCAAGAGCACGGGAATGTGTCCCTGGTAGCATCAATGCTAAGAGAGGCATCCTGGGATTATGTTTTAAAGAGGCAAAAGCTCTAGAAAAGCTTTCTAACCTTTTCATAGCTGAATTTACAACAGAAGCAGGTGGCATGTCATACCACCTAAGATAGAAGGAAAGGAACATGTTAGCTAGCAAGTCACTTTGATATAATTCAGCTGAAGGTGGCCTTTTTCCATTGGTCAAGTAATTAACAAGATCATTGCAATAATTAGCTCCATCCATTCTTCTATGTTGCCAATAGTTAAGTATATCTTCTACACGTTTTGCAAGAGCAGCAAGGAAGGTGGATTGAATGAGTTCCCCACTGACACTCTGTAGTTTACCATCAACGAGTGCCCCAGAGTAAGCCACAGCCACCTGCAAGGAAAATTGGAATATATGAACACTTTTGAAGAGATAGATCATCATTCCAACGTCCATTAGAAATAATGAATTGCATAAATGCTAGAAAGATTCCAAAGGTCCATATTTTTAAAATTTAATAGTCCATCAAATGTCAATGACTTAATATTCTGAGAAATTGTTAAAAATACCTTCAAACTAGAAAGGGCCAAGGTGTCATTGCACATAGTGTGTTGACTTAGTGCACACTCAGCAAGTGACGCAACTGTTGTGTACAGGTAAAGATATGTCTGTTTGGCATTGACATAGAACAAATTCACCCACATGTCAGAACAATTTTCAAAAGAGAAAGAGAACATTGTAATATAACAAGTCTATGAAAACTACAGTGAAATGACTAGTACCTGCAGAAGGGCTGGCCGGTCTGTGCTGACACATTCAAAGAGCACTTGTACACAAAACTCTTGGAAATCATTTTCAGTCCTGCACATTCGATAATGATATCTCACATTTGTCATTACATTGCATGCTACCCCATAGACCAAAGTTTGTCTCGGTAGACGTTAACAATCATTGTCATCATTACCATGTGAACTTTGAAGAGAAAAGATTGTATACTAATCAACTCAAATTATATAGTCTTCACCCATGGCTTGTAATACTATTCATAGAATATCCCCAAAATCTAATTTGGTATAAGATAAAGATAGTGAAATCTGATATAAAAGGAGGATTCAAAATTTTAAACAAAGATATTAATGGGGTAGACCACATGTTGAATTACTCCATCTCCCCTAGTAGCAATTAAATATTTGTTCAAGGTATTTAGCTTTGGACCCCTCTGCATGCCTCTTTTCTCTTTTTATGACTCCTTTTCATGTTTTCCTTGTACACAGTTGCATCTAATGTCTGGATGGTTCCCAAAAATCTCCTTGGAGATATACTAAGTAGTGTTGAGCATTGACATATTTATTTTAACTGTAAGAATTGACTAAGGACATTTGGTTGCAGGATGCCAATGCATACTAGATGAATTTTACAAAAGGCAAGCACGAAGCACTTATTTAAAGCACACGTCATGAAGAGACAGAATAAGGGTATTTGATGTTCATTATTCTCACTATTTGGCGCTTCTGTGATTAAGACGGAAGAAAAAATCAAGCAATTTACAAATGAATTTGAGGATAACACTATAAGAATTTGAAGGTTTTCATGTCTTAATTTCAATGCTGAAACATTTGTTGTTTGTCCCTTCTGGTAATTTATCAATTCATAAAATTCAAACATAATATTCACATTGATTTATGATATAGATTGGATCTATATTGGTTTTGTTCTTCATTTTTTCGACTACATTTGATGACTTCACTATTTCAAGTATATTGGTCAGTGTTTCTTTATCGATCAATGGTTTCTTGTTGGCGTGTTGCTATCTTTTCCTATACCATCTTTTTCTCATACTTAACTTAAATTGAGTAAGTAAGCTTTGATTATAAGTCTTTAGGTTAGAAATCACCTCACCTTTAGATAGTAAGTTCTTGTTAGATTTCTCTTTGAGATCTTGATTCCCCTATTGTAATTTCTGATTGTGCTTCTGATCCTTTTTCTCTTTGTTTTGTGCAACTTCTGATTAAGATCCCTTGGGGAAAAAATTCCAATCTCTGTGATAACTTCTTGTTGAATTTCTTCTTGGCATCCAGTGTCTCTCAAGCTTCTTGGTCATATTGGCATGTGACATCTCATAGAAATGGCGTTTTATCCTTGGATTACAAGCTATGTCCTCCAAGATCTAACTTTGTGAAAAAGCCACTCTGTGACGCTCATCTAATAGCTCATCAGTATTTGGAAGAGATAATTTATCCTTGATAGGAAATTTTGTTTAGATCTCTATAATCAAGACGCATTAACCTATGCTTCCTGCATATGTTCTAGCTGTGGAACTGTATGTAGCCCTGTATTGGCTTGAATATGATGAGCAAATTGCATAGCTTTATAACATTCTTAGGATGTTTTAAGAAGAGCTAATGTTTAATGTCTATTTTTAATCCACCAACGCAAGCTTCCAACAGATGTCAATTGCTTATGTTATCCATACTTGTGGCCAACACAAAAAATTTGAATTATAATCTTCAACATAAACTAAGAGCTTGAATCTTGTCAATTGACTAATGTAGTCTCATTCTCAAACTTTGCCATATTGTGCTTCTAAGTCTCTTGTAAATAAAACACAGTGATAGTGATAAGAATGAGGCTAAATGGATAAGTGGATAAGTGATAAGTGGATAGCAGGTTTCAAGGATCAGTGAAGAAATTCAGAAGGTTCTGTAGCTAAATGAACAAGTCAAAACAGGGGATTGGTATCTTTACCAATCATTCACAAATATTAGAGTGTATGGTTCAGAGCTGCCACCAGACAAACTCCCCAAATATTTGCCAATAAGGGTATTTGCTTTGGAATATATCAGGCAGATAATTCATTCTGACAATATTCATTTCGTGGCAGCCAAGAAGAAATCCCAATTACAGATCATGACACAACTTGGGCCCTTCATTTGCAACAGTAGAGTAGCAGGAGATGAAGCAAGCCTCCTGCTGAAACAAATGAACTTTCCTCTCAGTTTCACTTGGTCTTATGACCCTGTTGTCCCATAGATTGTCACAACAACACTCAGACTGAGGATTGTCACCCTGATCCCTGATTCCTCCGTTTAAGCCGTCTCCCGAGGCTGAGGGGGGTAGATCCTATGGGATGAACGAAGACCAACTGTGGACCAGTTGGGTTGGAAAACACAATAAGGCAATTTAGCACTTGATTGATTTAAAAAAGGATGTACCAATGCCTTATGGAGTTAATGATTAAATGATTATTTATTAAATGTTGCAGAAATATGAACCTTGTAAAACAATCAATTATCATCAAATAACCCAAGCAAAGATGAATTTTGCCAAATGCGAGATAATCAATAAATGCACAAAGCCTTAACAATGATCCACAGCGATTAAATTTCTAAAGATTAAATGCTTTAAACAACCATAAAATTTAAATGCTAACCAAATTCAAATAGTTAACCTCCAGATATAAACATTTAAGCACATTTAACTATACCACAACAGAAAAATAAAAAAATAAAAATAAAAATAAAAAACTTTAAAAGGAATCTCCAATTTTTAATTAGTCTTTTTTCAGAAATTTTTTATTTTTTGAATATATATATATATATTATATATACTAACTTAACAAACAAACAAAAACAAAACCAAAACCTACTATATATATTTAAATGAAAAAAGAAAATAAATAAAAACCACCTTACACTTAAAAATTTAAACTAATCTAAATCTAAATTTAATTCTACACACTAGATACAAATAATATATATACTAAAACCAAACGAATTCTTTATTATTTTTCTTTATTTTTTAATTTTAGATTTTTTTAATATATTTTTAAAATCAAAATTTAAACAAGTTAATCTAAATCTAATTTAAAGAACTTAAATCTAAAACTAAAACAATTTTAATAGTCTAAAACTAAAATGAAACTAAACAGCTAACCAAAAATAAAACTAATCTAATCTAAACTAAATTCCCAAAAAATTAAAAGGAACTTTTTTAGTTTTAAACATTTATTATTTTTTTATATTTTATATTTTTTATATTTTATTATTATTTTTATTTATATATTTTTCAAATGTTTGGCTTTTTTAATATTTCAGATTTTTATTTTCATCAAACAAAATTATTAAGTAAAATGAAAAATTAATTTTGAATATATATATATATTATATATAGTTTATATTAAATGAAAGTTAAAATAATTAAAAAAATTAAAGTGATTGAAATATATTATTTTACTTTTTAGATTTATTTATTTCAATGCAACGATACATAAAATCGAAATGTATAAAAAAACTAAACTACCTACACCATAAACTATAATAACATACAAAACTAAATTAAAAAAAGCACCTAACTTACAAAACCCCAAACAAAAATATATAATTAAAAAATGAACTATCTAATAAAGAAAAAATACCTGATATGCGTATACATAAAATGAGATCAAATCAAAGGCATTCGAATATTTTTATTTGACGTTGTTTGATATGCAAGTGAACGCAGGTTTACGGGATAATGAGGATGAGAAGACTGTTGGCGTAAAGGTTCGACGGCAGCGACAGCGTGAGGAGTAGCGGTGGGAAGCTGCGTTTGAAGGCAGTGCAAGGAGAGAAATGGTGCAAGACAGTAGCACGAAGGTGGACAATATTGACTGCGTGGATCTTGAGATGGCGTGAGGCAGACAGGATGGTGCTCACACGTGGATCTCGCAACATAAATACGCAGATTTGATGAGTTTTGCAGGTGTGCGTGTGCAGATCCGCGGAAGGAGAAGGGAAGAGCAGGACGGAGGACTAATGGTGGAATAAGCAGGTGGAGCTCCAACAAGGGGACGGAAAAGTGAGGTAATACGCAGGTGAAAGGATGAGCGGATCTGCATGGGGGAGCAAGGAGCGGTTTTCTGCGCTAAAGAAGAGACCAAATCGAAGGTGAAATGGAGCTGAAATTGCATAGGAAAGGAAAAATGCAGGCAAGTTGAAGGGCAAAACTGAGGGCTTTACTGATGATGAAGGAGATAGCAATGGGCAGCGTGAAATGAGCAGCTTGGCAGGGAGCCTATGGAAAGAGAGAAATGGCAAAGGGTATGGCAGCAGCGAAAAAACTGCGGCCCCAAAAAAAATTTTCAAAATTTTTTCTACAGCAATAAAACCCCAGGCAACAGTGAAAAATGAAAACGCAGGTAACAGACCCGTAGTCCAGAAACTTGACCAAAATTTTAAACCCTTCCCGCTACAAATTGCCTGGTGGAAAACCCTAAAAAAATTTCAAAATCTATACCTGCAACCTGCAATGGCAGAACACCCAGAAGTAAAATGTGCAAGAGACAAAACTTAAAAACCCTAAAACTAGCTAAATAGTTACAGTAATTACAGCTCAAAGGCTCTAAATAGCCAGATTTGTCAATATGCCACAGAAATATTTTCAGAATTTTAAATTTAATGTGAGGTACTTCAGAAAACTCTTCATGCATTCATAAAAAATTTGAAATGATAAGCCCGATATCAAAACTGGCTGGGCTCTTTCGGAAAACGCAATCCGGGAGTTGGTTGGTTCAGCCGAGAACTTCCCCTAATGCCTGGTAAGCTTAAAATTAAGGATATAAGTAGCGTCCATCCAAAAATCATCATATAACATTAAGCACAGGAAAGATATAAGCTCTTCATTTATTAACTATCTAGTAACATGAGAAGTAAATCTAATCCTAAAACATAAATGAAAACGCTGCAAAAACAAGGAGTAGGGTTAGAAATACAGAGGATGCCCCATGGCATCAGATGTGTGCAATATAGTGTATACTCATCATTTGCCTGCTTTCAGGCAAATCTGTCGGCTACTTATCAGATGTGCCATGTCCAATTCTACATACGGTAGGACTTTGCCCTATCCGAAAATCAAGTTGCTCGCGGCCATCTAATGCATCTAATCTTTTTCTCATTTTCTTTTTCTTGCACTTTTTCTTCGTGGCAGGCTGTATCACTGATGACGTGAAACTTTCTGCTTCAAAGCTCTCAAATGATGTAAGATATGCGTGACATGTCTTTCTTCATTCTGCATCTGCGCTGCCAAGGATGATGGATCAATCTCACAGGCGCCATGAGTTATAACTTGATCTTCTATGACTGGTGGATTAACCGTGTGAGCATCAACCTTTTTATTAATTTCCCTTTTATCCAGGTCACCTTCAATTATCCACTTTTCAATGGAAAAAAGGACCTCATAATAAGATGGAGCTTGTTGCAACAGACAAGGAGACTCCTGATCTATTGATGTTCCCTGGTTTCTTTCATCCTCTGACCGCTATTGAAATTTCTGAACCTGTATTTTAATGGCATCCATCTGACTAGAGTGTTCAACCTTCATAGCAGTGATTTCCTGGGCATGGTCTTCTTCCATGGTCAGTAACTTATTCTGAAGACATATTTGAATGGCTTCCATATCTTTTATTACTTCATCGTCCTTTTCCTTTATGGTCATCAAGCAATGCTGCATAGAATTTATCTCTTTCTTATGATTTGCTTGCATGGTCGTCATATTTTCCTCTAAGCCTGATAACTTGTTTTGCATAAAACTAATTTCTATGTCATGATTAGTTTTCATGGCCTCAATTTCCTTAGCATGTTGATTTTGCATGTCGGTTATGTAATCAAAGTGTTTAATTTTCATGATCTCCATCTCCTTATTACGTTTTTCCAGGTGGGTGCATAAAGTTCTCACATCATTGGCGTAATTAGTTTGATTGATCTCCATATTTTTTACCAACCGCATTAGTTCTTGTATAATTTGCTTCTGATCTTCCTTTTCATTGTCAACACTATTTTTACAATTTGTCCCTACTTTTCCACTATCATGGATTTGATCTGCAATGGTACAAGTGGATGGCACATTCTGATATGAAGAAATGTCATGAAATCTTTCATCAACAACTGGACCTTTTATAAGATTACTTTCATTCTGTTGCACAATTTTAGGGGCACAAGGCGAGCTATCTGGATAACCATATCTATCTTGAAAAGCATTGAAAATGTCTTGTAAAGAAGTGAAAGAGTCTTCAGGACAGTTATTAAACCAATTCAAAGCATCACCCTCTAAAGAAAGGACAAATAGACGCATTTTGACATCTTCATGATTATATTGAGGAAGTCTACAATACATGAATGTTATACGATAAAAACTCCATAAACGCCTTCTAACAGCAACTGAACCACCCCCCGAGAACAAAGGTAATTTAGAAATGGCCACTTCTGGAATATCATGGAGAATCATCTGTAAAATGACATGGTTTAAACGAATAATCCATGATGAATAACGAGGGACCAAATGGATGATAGAAAGAGATCTCTGCTCAAGAAAATCAAGAGATGAAAGTAGTGGAGTTGGCATTTGAACAATGAATCTAATTCTAGGATACAAAAAGCAACCAACAAGCAAATATGAGAGAGGCTTCTTGTCTGGGAAAAATAAATGAAAAGAAATGGAGTCACCGCCCAAACAAGAAATGAACCGAAGAGTAGTTGCTAATATGACGAAAAATAAGGCGATGAAAAGATCCAAATGATACCATAAAAATGTTGAATCTACCAGCTCAAATGAGAGATGAGAAAAAAGAATGAAGATGAAATATCGTTAAAACGCCAGGGACAGAAAAGCTCTATCCCCGGCAACGGCGCCAAAAAATGTTGTCACACAGATTGTCACAACAATGTTCAGACTGGGGGCTGTCACCCTGATCCCTGATCCCTTCGTTGAAGCCGTCTCCCGAGGCTAAGGGGGTAGACCCTATGGGATGAATGAAGACCAACTGTGGACCAATGGGGTTGGGAAACACAATAAGGCAATCTAGCACTTGATTGAATTAAAAATGATGTACCAGTGCCTTGTTGAGTTAATGATTAAATGATTATTTATTAAATGTTGCAGAAATATGAACCTTGTAAAACAATCATTTATCATCAAAAAACCCAAGCAAAGATGAATTTTGCCAAATGCGAGATAATCAATAAATGCACAAAGCCTTAACAATGATCCAACAATTAAATTTCTTAAGATTAAATGCTTTAAACAACCATAAAATTAAAATGCTAACCAGATTTAAATAGTTAACCTCCAGATATAAACATTTAAGCATATTTAACTATACCACAACAGAAAAAAGACTTTAAAAGGAATTTCCAATTTTT